>JADGIL010021483.1:0-14032 GCA_020352625.1 Cactoblastis cactorum | reverse complement strand
GCGAGCGGAGCTGCGGCCAAAAGCTATATAATAATAATATATCAAAATACACGTAAAATGAAACTGACACGACAAAATGAAATGGAAAATCTATATTTATGACCCATGGTTTTACTTTCGACAAGATAATATCTTATAGCAACACAGCTTTACTTACACTGTGATACCCTACGAAAGTCATTTCACATGGTTAACCATTGTCTTCGTGTGTTGTCACGTGAAATAATCATGTATTAACGCAATTACTAACTTTTTCCATCTTTAAATAATGTAGGAGAAATTTACAGGTTCTTTTGTTCGTCTAATAACATCTTTACAATGATTTTATGATGAGCTTTTGGAGTTTAAGCTTTGTATGCATTAATATTGTGTAGGTATGTACACACACACACACGCATTATTTGCATGTATCTTAGTAATAATTAACGTTCATTAGCAACGCGAATACAGTGTAGTATCTCGTGTACTGATTCAATAAATTAGCTAATTGTAGATAGGCAATAATTAGGCGTATATAATAGACTATTTCGATTACGACTATTTTATATAAAACTAGCCTTTCCCCGCGGCTACGCTTGAGTCCTTTTTTTATGTCAGAGGGAGGCAAACGAGCAGGCGGATCACGAGATGTTAACTGATCATCGCCACCCATAGACACCTGCAACACCCGCGGGGTTACAGAAGCGTTGCCGGCCTATCAAAAATCTTGTTTGTTGTTGGGCCTCCGGCTCTCCCACTCACCGGATGGTGCATGCCATGGTGGTAACCACCATTCAGGCGTCGGACTTCTGTGGGAGTGTGGTACTTCCGCGAACGAGCTGGCCCATTCATGCTGCAGTCTAATAAAGCAAGCAGCAGGCCCCACACCACTACAAAGCGAGTCCTATAATTTTTGATCCTGTGCGATTTTTGCATAGTTCCGTCCTGAATTTGACCTGAACGGGAATCGAACCCTTAAAATCTTAATGAGTAGCTGCCAGGCGAGTTAAACATATGCCACAGAGGTAATCAAATAAAAAAAGCTTCAAAATCAACAATAAACAGTTGTCAATTCGTCACGATACCTTAATTTCACATAGGTAATCAAATTAAAAATGCTTCAAAATCAAAAATAAACAGGTATCAATTCGTTACGATATCTTAATTTAAAGGTTTAGCATAAGTGATACACAAAAATATATGAATGACTATATTTTATTTATTTCATTTATGAGTGATTTGGTAGCATAGATTATGTTAATGAAACAGATGAAATATGTTTTATTAGATAGATTGGATAAAATAATAAACTTATATAAACATCACATTACATAAAAATAGGACAAGATATTATAGGATAGTTCAAAAAATATAAACAATCAAAAAATAAATAAATAAAATTTAAGAGTACTTAGATATATATATACAAAATTACATAAATAAATAGTATCTATAATACATATAATATCACAAACGAAGATGCCAAAAACAATATTTTACATAAATACTCTTATACGAAGTATATTTACAAAAGCATATAAATATATTATATATGCATATCTATATATGAAAAAGTTGGGAGAAACACGACTAGTTTAATGAACACAGTCAAAAGAAAGACTTTAAAGAACAAAATTTAAAGCTAGATAAAAAACTATATAAAAAAAACAAACTTACTATTTGTACTTGGTGAAATAAATACTAAACTAAAAACAGGTACAACGACAGAGAAAAAATAAAATAAATATTAAATCGAATAATACATAAACGATGTTAACGAAAAAAATGGCGATGGTACTGAAGTCGATAGCATAGAGAAAATTCACTCATTCGGTAATTAAATTAACAGCGTTCCATTTAAATAATTTAAATAAATTAATAATAAATTAACTCAATTCTGAGGTCCGTTACTAGATTAACTGAATACAGACTATGCATCCCTTAAGGGATAAGTACAGTCTTAAAATCTTAGGTATTTAGTTTGTATAGGCGTTGTACGCAAGAGCTTGGGCATCTTGCGACGATCTACCCCAACCGCCGCCGTGGCCACCTCCGTGACTGAAGTGTTCTTCGTGGTGAGGATGGGCTACTACTTCATAGCTCTCGTGATGCTCATTTTTCGACAAGAGCTTCTTCAGCAGAACCAAAGCAGAAGCCAGTAGAGCTGCCTTGGCCAACATCAGACCCTTGATGGCAGCGAAAGCAATGATACCGAGGAATAAAGGAATGAGAGACTGGACCTTCAATTGCAGAAGAGCGAGGATTGGCATCAGTTGCTTCAACTTCTTCTTCTTGCCACGACCTGAAATGAAACAGACGTGATGTGGGTATTAACGTGCTAAGTTCGGATTCTAATTGTTATAATCAGGCAGTGATGAAACGCGTGCTTGAATATTTATAATCCTGAGCTTATAGTCATAGTATAAATTATAAAATAGCAAAAGTATTGTAGAATTGATCAAAATTAAAGTGTAGAAATCTAAAAGTGAAAACGCATTCACCCAAATAGATCAAACGACATAAACACATGTCCCCAAATGAATAAATATGCGTCGTATGTCAATTGTTTTCAAATGTAATTCGAATTAAGAATCGTGCGAGGCGCACACGCACTTGTCTAAAATACAAAACGCGTTGGTTGCTTTCATTAAAATTCACAATGTTACGTGCAGTTTGCATAACAGCCTCATTTATCTAGAAAGTACGATTACCGGACGATACAATTCGAAAGCTCCGGGCCTACTTCCATATTTTGTTAAAGATACCGCCTGGAGCGTACTTTTACTCGTTCTCAATCATGATTTTGATCACAGTAACATGTTGTAACGGAACCATGGAACTAGTTGTAGGCCAACATAGCAAGGCTATGGAAATCTAGCAAAAACTAGACTCGTATAGTCCGCTTTTCACCACAATCAACCTTCTATATAGGCTGGAGAAATTCCCACCAAACTCGTTCTAACGTTGCGATTTCTAGTGTCTTCTTCGTTGGTTTATTTCTCTTAAACGCGGATGTCCGTTTTCTAAGATATCCCATTAAACTAATGAAAATAACACAAGTACTCCTTGCCTCTTGTAACTTTTTATTTTAAACGACCAGCAAGTTTTTACTAATTTTATTATCTCGATCATTCTTCAAATGTATCATTCAAGACTTTTAATTTATTTGTTGGCGAGAGTTTTGATGTTGCAAAAATGATGTAGGTTTTATATAAGAACAAATCATTTTTCTAATCGAACAGCTTTAATTTTGTTTTTTAAGCCGTCAATAATAGGATTTAGTTTTGAATAAACATTGTTAAGATCGATGAGTTGCGATTTTTGGAATCGCAAAAAAGTAAAAGTGAAACAAAGTTAAGAAGAATCGCTAGCGATATCAAATTTTCTACGGTCATCGATGAAACGAGGTGATCAAGAACCAGTTTTTATTCACGCGATACGGTTTTTTAAATGTTATATAACAATGAGTTTCGTAATAATGCGACTGATGACCGCGTCGCGAGACAATCACTTGTCAATTTTTTGTACGATTACCTTATTATACTTCCATTACGACATTAGTATCCGTTTTGAGTTGTTTTATTTGATATGTTTTATTTGGGTCAAAATTTATTTACTGATTTGTTTAAGAATACTTTGTAGCAATATCGACGAAGGAATTTTAGTAATATCGATAAAATTAATTATTCAATGGAGCTTTACATTGAAAAATATTGACAAAAATTCTTTTGGGTCCAAGATTTTAACATGTGAGCTTGTAATTAACATATTTTCTTAATTTCAGTCCCAAAACGGGTCAAATTACATTGTGTTCTAACATATTTAGATCACATAATTGAATAATAGGTGTTTCCAACTATTCCATTTTACTTTTGACATTAATTGGTACTTTAACACACTACTTCAAGTGCACTAAAGGCCCCATAAAATTAAGATGAAAGTGCTAATCCTACGTTTAATGAGTAAGCTTTCTAATAAGTAACTGTTATGATAGCCATAGGTCAGGCCAGTTATTAAATCTTTTAATTTAAGATACACTCCTAATTATGATTCTCAAACTTTCACTTGTACGAGTAATTTGATCAAAATGATTATCTATATTATGACAATGATTACATGTTTAGCATCGTGATTAATTTTCTGAGCTGTTTAGTAATGTAATTTTTAATTGCATTAGACTTTAAGAGCATTATTAACACCTTTTTTAGAACTCTATATAATAAATGTGAGTTAAATGCAAGGAGATAATTGTTAACGTTATCTGGTCTTAATTTATCTTGTTTATTATTTTAGTTGAGTGTTTTATACACTTATTAATTTTATATAGTTTTAAATGAAATACAAGATCAATTAGGTTACAAAAAACTATGGCCTTTTAAATGATAAAAAGTTATATACGAAATTGAATTATAACCTGAAAAATATTTAGATTTATTTCTTGAATTATTTGTACTAACTTAGATTTATATTAAGGAGTTTTATCTATACATATAATAAAATTGTAACTGAGCTATGTCCGTACATGGGAGATATTCAAGAAAAACATACTTATACAGGGGCTCTTTATAGGAGCTATAGAAGCCAAAACGATTGTTTTTAGAATTTTTGTCTGTCTGCCTGTTTGTATGTTTGTACACGCATCACACAAAAACTACCGAACAGATCTGGATGAAATTTGGCACAGCGATGGACTAGATTAAAAGATAGGCTACTTTTTATCCCGGAAAAATGTCCTGTTCCCGAGGGATATAATTTATTGTTACCAAGCCAGGGGCTATTATAGTATCCAGTAGATCAGACAAAGTCGCGGGCATTAGCTAGTAATTTAATATTTGATAAGGCTTTTAATTCTGTAAAAGCGTTTCAGATTAGATTTTGATTAATAATGTCAAATTAACATCTTTTAATTTAGATACGTAAAACAATATTTATGTATTAATAATTATTAAAATCTAGCTTTTGCCCGCGGCTTCGCTCGCGTCAAAAAGTAATTTAGGTCCTACAACTATCTCTACATAAAAAATCACACTAATCCGTTGCTCCGTTTCAACTGAAAGACGGACAAACAAACAAACAGACTTTTCAGATTTATAATATTAGTATAGATAACCACACCTAAAAAAATGCCTGAGTAATGTTATACAACAGTAAGAAATACTGACCTTCCTCAAGCGATCGCTTCACGTCCTCAACCGTGCTTTTGGGCATGCGCAGTTGAATGACATGATTTTCCATAAAATCGGCAGCAGCATCTAGTAATCTGGACTCGATTTGGTTCTCCCTGGCGACTGGTTCTTCTGGAAGGGGCTCGAAGGACCTGGCTGATCTGCTGGAACCAGTGCCAATAACGCTGATTCCATCAGCAATGTTGACCTCTCTCGCTGCGTTGATATTTTCTACATATTTCAGGGCTTTTTCCTGTAGGAAGAAATTTTTTATTATTACAGGAATTTGGGGTAGTTTTAAAGAAGTTATGGGTGTATGGACAAAAATTGTTTTTTAAGTTTTGTTAAAGGATAATAAATTTAATTTTAAAAAGTCCATTTATGTCGAATGATTCTAAATTCAAAATAGGTTTAAAGTATTATGAATTTCAGTTTTTGAAATAAAAAAATCATTTTTAAAAATAGAAATTCATTTTTGAAGATTTTTCGCGAAATGAGAAATTCAATTTTATGATTTGCAAAAAAATCTGAAATTCGCAAATATGCAACAATTACACTTGTCCTGTACAAACACTTTGACACAAACACACACCTTAAGACATAGGGACACGTCTCCCTCGGCACAATTCTTGACCACACCAATAACTGATCCGATGACATCATTCTCCCCCGCAGGCTTTGAGGACACGGCCACGACACTCACTACTAAAAGGAGGAGAAACCTCATCTTGTCCTTTACTCCTACGGTGGTGATAAGTGAAATGTAATGTGGAACTTGTTGCCTAGCAGTTTTATTCTACTTACCCCCACTTATGGCTGTTCCCGCCAAAATGCGTGCGCGTGTATACGATGACGCGATGAGAATTTTTAGAAGCGGCCATGATTTCAGCGTTCGAAATTCAATTTTTGAATTTGAATTTGGTGTTCATTTGAATTTTACAATTCGAATTATGCAAGTTATTAATTTTATGCGCGGTTGGATCGATCTGCGTGATATTGATTTTTAATTGTGATTGAATAAGCGGAAACGGATGCTTTCTTCGGGCACACAACGATAGGAAATAGTCTTCTGTTTATTGGTAATTATATTGATGCAATGAAAATGAGAACTTGTATTTGTTTATTAAAATGGTAATTATTTAATCATATTTTATTCGCATGTTGTGATACATAATTATAATAAATTAAAGAGGCAGTCAATATTGCAAATTCTTTAATAATTTTCTAATTAAATTTATTTCTAAATATATATTTAGCTAAGACTAGCCTTCGAGTCTTATTAATCTGGTTCTGACAACCCCGTAAGGGATTAAGACGTAATATATATTACGTGTTTGTGCATATAAGTTTGAAATTAATTGAATGAAAAGAATGTAGACAAATATTTTAATTTAAGAAAAAAATGAGACAATTTCTCACTTTAAAAGATCAAAAAGAAATTACATATATTTATAAACAAGAAAAGTATATTTGAAATCCTTTAATAAAAATAAATTAGTTTACATTCCCTTCATTTTTTTCTAAATTTTTGCACAATCGTTTTACAATTCTACAACTTCTAAAATAACTTCAAACTATATTAAAACCAAATAAAACACTAGTATTCATATAAAGGAAAAAAAATGTGTAAGGAACCCTACTTCGTATGGCATCCTCGTAGGGTTTCGATGTATATGTTTAAACATGAATTATTTCCCTTTTTAGGTCAATCGGTCAATAGGCAAGCAGGATGCCTTTTACTATAAGATATTTGCATACTCCGATCGAACTACACCGGCCAACCTCCGTGGTGTAATGGTTGAGTGACCAGTACTCAGGAGGCCTCGGGTTCAATTCACGGATGATGGAAAATAACCTTTTATTTATATATGTCTATTTGTTGTTCAATTTAGTATGGCTTAATTAGTATAGTTTTGACGGCCTCGTTGGTGCAGTGATAACGTCCTTGCCTCTCAATCAAGAGGTCCCGGGTTCAAATCCCGGCCAGGTCATGATGGAAAACGATATTTTTCTGATGGCCTGGTTTTTGGATGTTGATCTATATATGTATTTATTATATAATATAGTGTCGTTATGTTAATACAAATAATACAAGTCTCGTGGTTAGTTTGGGGCTAACTTAATCTGTGTGATTCGTCCCTAAAACAAAGTATGAGTTATTTGAGGTTTACTCAGTCTGTGTGATTTGTCCCTAAAATAAAGTATCAATTTTTGGGCCTAACTCAATCTGTGTGACTTATCTCTAAAATAAAGTATCAATTATTTGGGGCTAACTCCATCTGTGTGAATTGCCCCTAAAATAAAGTATCGATTATTTGGGGCTAACTCAATCTGTGTGAATTGCCCCTAAAATAAAGTATCAATTATTTGGGGCTACCTCAATCTGTGTGACTTATCTCTAAAATAAAGTATCAATTATTTGGGGCTACCTCAATCTGTGTGATTTGTCCCTTAAATAAAGTATCAAGTTTTTGGAACTAACTCAATCTGTGTAATTTGTTTTTATTTTTTTTACTACTATAAAATAATTAATTTGTGTTTACACTACTTTTCTTCCCGGAGAGTAAAAAAATAAAACGTAGAATATGCGAGTTTTTTGACAGTTTTTGTTTTCGTAAAAGGCAATCAAAGACAATAAGTAAAATTTTGAATTTAAAAAACCCCCGACACTGAATAACGAAACACACATCAAACTTACCCTTTTTTTTGCGACGGGGATAAGGCTGGTAAATAGGTCCGTCCGTCATCCGTTACCATGTCAAAGTATGGCATTTTCATGACCGTCTTATTACTTATTTATATCTAAAAATATTTCAATTTAGCACTAATATATCAAGCTTATGCCCGCGACTTCGATCACGCAAATATAAATTACATACTAATATTATAAATGCGAAAGTAACTCTGTCTGTCTGTTACTTAATCACGCCTAAACCACTGAACCAATTTGCATAAAATTTGGTATAGAGAAATTTTAATACCCAAGAAAAGACATAGGCTACTTTTTACCGCGGAAAAATGACGCATTTCCACGGGAAAATTCAGGTGGGCCGATCGCTTCTACGCCTAAACTACTGAACAGATTTAAATGAAAATCAGTTTTTTTCATACTAAGTACTATCCAAAAATACTACCTAATGTGGACGAAGTCGCGGGTAAAAACTAGTTACATATAAATAAATGCTTAATACCTTCTATCTTCACGAACAATTTTAAATAGCCCAAATTCGTAATAGTTTATTATTTTTGGGTTCCGTACCTGAAAAGGTAAAAACAACTTAATAAGATCACTGTCCATCTGTCTGCTGTCTGTCAAAAACTTCCAGTTGACCTAGTTAAATTTAGCAAAACGCAAGGAAACAATGTGAAATGAAAACTATAAATAAATAATTTAAAAACAGAAAAATATTTATTCTTTTACAAGTTTATTATCTGCGGTTGTTGCATTAATCAAGGGATCGCAAAGTTAAATTTGCAATTAAATGTTTATACGGAACCCTTTGTGTGCAATAGCAACTCACACTTGGCTGGTTATTAAAAGCAATAAGATAAGAATTTTCAGCTAGCAACTGTTATGTAACGGTGCTTCCGACCTTGACTTTTTTCAATAGACACCGGTATTTTGTAAGACCTATTGTGTTTTAAGATTCATTACATTCGTTCCACTCTAGATCCATACTTCTCGTATATAATAAATACGAAAGAATGTCTGTCCGCTTCACAGCTAAACCGCTGGACCGATTTGAATGAAATTTGGTATGCATATAGTTGAAAACCCAAACGTTCAAACATAGCCAATTTTATTTTTTCAAAAATTAATTCTCAATTTACTAAAATAGGGGGTAAAAGTTTGTATATAAATCATGTCTCTTCAGCTTTTGTGGCTAAACCGCTGGACCGATTTTAATGAGTTTTGGTATGCATATAGATAAAAACTCGCGTTTAAACATAGGCTACATTGTTTTTCAAATTTGACCCCAATATACTAAAAGTTTGTATGTAAATCATGTCAAAAAATGAAGTTCTAAGTTTGACCTGTATGTAAGTACACTCTCGCGTTTGGTTGATTCGATTTTAATTTGGTTTGCAAAAAAGTGTTTATTATACTTTGGAGAAGATCTAAGTATTTTAACCGACTTCAATAAATGAGATTTATTGAAGGCGGTTCCCTTTTTAAGAAAATAAATTATTTTAAATTATATATTGTCACCAGTTTTTTCTGTCATTCGCGAACGATAGAATAATGTAGAAAAAAAAAACACAATAACGCATTTTTTTTAAATATATACCTAAATAAATATTAATAAAAAGTTTTCTCTTCTTGCGTAATAAACAGGTGTCTGTCCGTCTCATAACTACGACATAAAAAGTATTTTAAGTTCGTGATTGCAATTTTGATTTTTCATTGTATAATACGGAGCTTGATGTAATTCTGCAATATATTTCCGGAACTAAACGATGGCTGTCTCAGTATTACGTCAGAACTATGATGCTAAGCTTATAAGGCTTTCGATATTAGTTAAGGCGTGATACTTATCTATGCATATAATAAAACTGTAACCTAGTCTGTACATTGGAGATATTAAGGGGAAAACTTTTCAGGACCTATACAAACGATTTTTTTAGAATTTCTATTGTTTGTCTGTATATTTTTTTTTATACACACATCATACAAACTTCTGAATCGATTTTGATGTGGGTTTCACAGTTGTATTGTAGAAGATGTAGTGAAGAGATGTCAGTTTTCCTGATATATTGTGTAAAAGAAGCTCAATCATATTGATTGGGTCTACACCAAAATCACCAAATTGTAGTGGACTGTAGCTGTAGGTGCTGAACTGCAGATGATAAATTTCAAATAAAATTCTTGCCGACTCGACACCATCCTCATTAAGGTTTTATAAATATCAACACATACTTCTTAACACGTGCGCCTGGTCAGATATCGGGCGGAGGAAGGGACGAATTAACAGACGCTTTGAATGAATGAGAGGGCAACATCATACATAGTAAATTTATGTGTTTTTTTTTGCCTTGTCAATTGCTTGCAGCGGTATTTCCGGACCAATATGACATCGAAACCTTCTAGAAAAGAGCGTATAAATCCCTTAAAGGCCGGCAACGCTCCTGTGATCCCGCGGGTGTTGCAGGTGTCTATGGTTGGCGGTGATTACTTAACATCGGGTGACCCGCCTGCCTCTGTTATAAAAAAACCTTACTATCCTGGTAGTACAGTATTTTGTATGTTCTCAACATATATATTTCTCCAAGTATGTCAGGAGGAAGAATGTAGTCTCTGCCTACCCTATGGGGAAAAGGCGTGATCATATGTATGTATGTATATTTCTCCATTCATTGACTGCACATTACGTTATATACAATTGGCCATGATCCAAGCTAATTACGTCACAAATTGGTGGAGTAACCTTCAACTTGGCTGTTTCTGTTTATTTTCGTTTTCTTTCAGCTGTTAGCGTAAACTAGTTATGCAATGAGCCTTTGTTCTCGTGGGAAATACAAACTTTCTGTACAGAATAATAAAAATAACGGATGTAATGTCTAACAAAATAAAATTAAAGAGACTTTTTTTATTTTTCAGTAGTGGTATGAGCCTGCTGCATGCTGTTTTAGCCTGCAGCGTGAATGAACCCTCCTGAATGGCGGCTACCAGCCGCCATACTCTGTCCGGTGAGTGGGAGAGCCGGAGGCCCAACTTTCCCGCACGAGGACGGGGGCTTTTTAAAGGCCGGCAATGCTCCTGTGACCCCGTGGGAGTTGCAGTTGTCTATAGGCGGCGGTGATCACTTTACATCACGTAACCCGCCTGATCGTTTGCCTCTCTCTGACATAAGAAAATAGAAAAAGAAAGAGAGAAATATTTTTACAGAGTAAAATGTTTATTTATTTATTCATTCCTAGCTTATGCCCGCGACGTCGTCCGCGCGTATTGTCAATATCGCGGGTTCTAAGCGTCGTATCAAGATGAAACTAACGCTATATTTTAAGTTACACCTTTAACAATACAACAGGAAAACCGGATCAAATTCCATCCAGTAGTTGCTGCGTGATGTGCGTACAAACATACAGAAAGACCGACGAAAGGCTACCGACCTAGGCTAATCAAAAAATGATCATTTTAAATGAGGAATTCTCCTCATAAATCGTCACTATATCTGAATCTCCAAGAATAAGCCCAACATTCTGATAATCGTGGCCTCACGACTCATGGCTCCGTCCACCTCGTAAAGGATAAATAAGTACGCAAATTAACCATCAGAGTGAGCGACCTATGATAATTTTCTAACTATTCAGAGCACACTTAATTAAAACCGCCATATCAATTAAAATTTTTTTTGCTCGCGTTTTGTTGAAAGTAAAAGTGCGACTTTGTAGAGGCCTATTAGTAATTTTTTTTATAGTGTCAAACTAGTTTATGACTTGTCCGGCCTCCTACTTTGTGCGTCTGTCTGGTACCCGAACTTTTGGCCATTCATTAGTTTCTATACAGGTTTTTTTGCATGTAAACCAGTTTAATTTTAAGAATTCTACTACTGAGAGAGATGTTATGGAATAGGAAACAACTAACCATAATATTTAAAGGTATTCTAGAATTTTCGAATTTTTAACTTTCTACTTTTATGTTAAACAGATATGTCTCGTCTTTACTCCCTACGGGCTAGACAGAGCCTAGAGTAGGGAGATTTGTAAGACACGCTTAACAGAATGGTTATTCGTGGAATCGAAAATGATTCAGAAAATTTTTATGCTTGGAACATAATCAAAACTCCTTCTAGCATTGTAGGGACCTACAATGAGTTTCTTTCACTGTTTTATTTCAGCAGTGGTCATTCCGAAACGCTAATAGTTTGTAGCTAGATTAAGATATTTGTAGTAAGTAAAAACTGACTTTCAAAAGTGACTTTGAAGGTCTTGTTTCTGAATAAATTAAATGTAAAGGGACAAATCACACAAATGCAGTTAGCCCCAAACTAAGTTCGAGATTTGTATTATGGGGTACTAACTCAATGATCTAAATATTATAATAAATACATATGTATATAAACATCCCAGACCTAGGCGAATAAGAAAAATACCATTTTCCATTATGACCTGACCGGGATTCAAATACGGGACTTAGTTGAGAGGCAAAGGTTTTACCACTGCGTCAAAGAGTTCGCCACGAAGGTATTTTTTTAACTAATCTGGTTTCGGGTTTTAAAGAACAAAGCTAAAAAATGGAAATGTATTTACTAGTGTGTCTGTTTGTTTCGCTAAACTTAACAATTTATTTTTTTAGTTTGAAACATACATATGATCACGCCTTTTTCCCTTAGGGGTAGGCAGGGACTACATTATTCCACTTACTGAGGTCCTCACATACTTTCTTCGCTTCCTCCACATTCGTCAATCTTTTCTTTTAGTTTGAAAGTTTAGATTTTAATAGCTCTGCAGACTTGTACAGACTGCGTGACTGTTGCTTATATAACGATTAACATGCAAACCTCTTTTTATGTAAAATGAAACAGTCGTTTATGTCTAACAAAATGAAAATTAAAGTACCACACTCCCACAGAAGACCAACGCCGAATGGCGGCTATCAGTCGCCATGCTTCATCCGGTGAGTGGTGAGCCGGAGACTCTACTTCCCCATTCGGGGAGGACGGGGGCTTTTTAAAGGCCGGCAACACTTTTGTGACTATTGGCGGCGGTGATCACTTAACATCAAATGATCCGCCTGCTCGTTTGCCTCCCTCTTACATAAAAAAAGACTTTTTTGACTGTCTTATTTATTACTGTATTTCTTAAGTTTCTAAGACAATATTTTTTATGTCATAGTTATTTTTATTTTGATGTTAAAAATATATCTAAATAAAATCTATTAATAATATACTAGCTTGCCCGTGCCTACTTGGTTGGGCGTTAATTATAAACAAACAAAGTTAACCTTTCCCTTTTTATATAGAATATCTTTTATTACACTAAAACCTTCCTCAGGGATTACGTCCCATGTTGTTGAAAACTTCGTTCAATACCTTTTTTTATGTAAGAGGGAGGCAAACGAGCAGGCGGGTCATGTCATGTTAAGTGACCACCGCCGTCATAGACCACTGCAACACCCGCGGGGTCACAGAAGCGTTGCCGGCCTTTAAAAGAAGTTGGGCCTCTGGCTCTCCCACTCACGGTGCAAGGTGGCTGATAACCGCCATTCAGGCGTCGGTCTTCTGTGGGAGTATTGTACTTCCCCGGACGAGCCGGCCCATTCATGCTGCAGGCTAACAAAGCAAGCAGCAGGTTCCACACCACTACAAGTAGTTCCGAAAACACAAATAATATAGTTACACAAAAAATAGTTACCGTTCACGAAAACTCCGAAACACGACTCCTTGCGGTCAGAACTCTTTCTCCATAATCTTCTCCAGATGATGGGTCGGTGCTCCCATATTTCTCTGAGGTTAAAGCCACACGGCACAGCTAGTATTTCTATAACAATGACCTAGAAAATTGTGAATTTATGCGTATGAGCCGCTGACTCTTTGTGGTCTTTGATTTGTGGTTTAAGCCAGTTTCTCGCTGATTACTTACATACATATTTATGAACTAGCTAATGCCCGCAACTTCGTCCGACCAATGGATACTATAATATCTTGTCAGCCCCTTGCTTGGTTACCATAAATTATATCCCTCGGGAACCGTACATTTTTCCGGGATAAAAAGTAGTCTATCTTTTAATAGTTCATAGTTTTAGATCTTTTAATCTAGGTCATAGTCCAACGCTGTGCTAAATTTCATCCAGATCCGTTCGGTAGTTTTTGCGTGATGCGCGTACAAACAGACAGATAGACCAAAACCCTAAAAACAATCATTTTGGCTTCTATTGGCCCTATAAA
>JADGIL010021482.1:0-14807 GCA_020352625.1 Cactoblastis cactorum | reverse complement strand
GGTACATATAAATATCATATTATAAATCTTGTGAAATAATAAACTCCTCGAAAACTTTTTCAAAGAAATTTTCCCTGACAAGATAAGAACGAAACAAAAAATATACGTCGTATCACTTAGTACTTTGTTCGCATCAAGCGACTCGCTTGAATCAGGTGTCGTGATTCACACGACCAATGACATTGTGAGAAGTTTTCCCATCAACGATGTTTTCGATTGCGGCGACACAGTTTGTTGTCTTAAGTTTTAGCTTATAATCACGTTCATCTGGTATTGCATACAATGTTTAGATCTGATAATATCAATTCAATCAACAGCTTTATATTTCTTCTACTGTGGAATAAAGTAATATCATAAAAGAGTTACGTAATTTATGTCTTATCTTGAATTATAGAAAATAATTTTGTGTTTTGAGGAAAAAAAAAATGAATTTACAAATTGGGAGAATATATATAAAATATTATAATACAAAGCTAATAAATACATATAATATAGAAAAAGCCAAAAAGCCCTCTTCTTTTTAAAACCACCGGCTAATGATCAGAATATTTAGAAAATACAACCAACTTAAGAAACAGTATAAGTATGCATGCATGACTCTGGGGATGCATTACTTGGATACGTTTCTAGTTACAATTAAATAATTGACTAGCGACAGTACTTGGCTGGAAGAAAAGTGTTTTTTTTAGCTGAGGTATTTAATAGTTACAAAACTGAAAGTAACAGTGGCTAAAAGCGAAATATTATTGTAAAAAAATAATATTCCAAATAAATTCAATTAAATAAGACCCAGTTAATAAACTCAGTCTCTCAGTCAGGTAAAGAAACAGTCCTTACAAAAAACATGGCTCACGGAAAATTCTACTGAACACGCAATATTTTATGTTGGAATATAAAAATCATAGGTTTATTTGAGAAAGATTGCAAGTGTAACATCAATCACAGAAGCAGTTATTCGGAAAATAAACTTGATAGGTAGAGGGAATAATACGAAAATATATGATACGAAGCTTATTTTCTGTTAGAAGTTGATAATGACACCAGATATTTTATGAAAGTATAAGATATGAAAAAAACACTTCGCTCTTATATATAAAATAAATCAGTAAGATGAAACTTTTATTAGGTTTAGATTTATACTGCCAAGTATTTATTTGATGCAACACTTTTACATTTACTTTACGCCTTCAATTTAGTAATTAAAGCAACCGGCTGAAACACCTAAGTTACAACACTAGTTGCATGTAATGTGCGGTTTAATGGTTAAAGTGCCTGACCGCTTCTCGGAGGTCCCGGGTTCAATCCCCGATAAGGACATGATGGAAAAATAATCTGTTTCTGATTGGCCTGGGTCTTAGATGATAATTATATATAGCATTATTAATATACCTATCGCAGAGTTAGTATACCATAACACATGTCTCGAACTAATTTTGGGTCTAACTCAATCTGCGTAATTTGTCCCTATATATTTATTATTTATTTATTACATTTAGGTCACTTACAATAGTTGATAAGTATAATAACAACGTAGACAGTAAGGTCGTTAGACCAGCTGGCTATTAAGCTGCGAGAGGGTAATTCATTAATCTTAGGTGTCGAGTTATTTGTCTGGCTCACGTTTTATGAGCACACGCTATTCTGCAGCGCGTGAAATTATATTATCTAGCGTGCAACCAACAGTTTGTATATATTCAACCTAATTCAGAGACAATTCTAGTATGCTAATTTGGCTGAAAATATATTTCTTTATTTTAAAATAACCTTTTAAATAAATATTTCCTTTTTTATATTAACCTTAATTAATTAAATATATATGTAATTCCTATTGGCTTTCATAATCACTTTTTGAATTTAACAAGCCATTTAATGAAGATTCAAGGCAGTTATACTGAAATCTAACTAATGAAAATAATTAACAGTAATTAACTTGCTATTATAAATACAGAATAACGTTTGTTTAATTCTAATGATATGTACTTACAGGAACTCCTAAAGATGCCTCAGTTTACGAGTATCCACTTAGACTACATCTAAATATTTTCAATAGGACAATTAACAGCGCATGAACCAACCGAAATGCGTAGAAAATTCGACTCTATCACCACATCATAGATGTAAGTATAAGGTAACCTGGCATGTAGAAGACTGTTCTACATCCTACCATAAAGACACACACACCATTGAACATTGTTTACGGTGTCTACCAAACTAAGAATCGATTTAAACTATTCTATCACGCATTGCAGGCGTAGGCCTAATAAAATTAAGGAAAGTACAGATATTCGACAAATAATAGTACCCTTAGAAACTTTTTTTTTTATTGTTATTAAATTACATGTTTACAATCTCCTGATTTTTCCATTTACATTTTATTTATTTTTATGAATTTTTTTTATGAAAGAGAGAAGCAAACGAGCATGCGGGTCACGTGATGTTAGGTGATCATCGCCGCCTATAGACACAGTTACAGTACAGTTACAGAAGCGTTGCTGTCCTTTGAGAAATTAACAACGGGAAGTACCCTATTCATAGTTTTTCTTGACAGACAGACAACAAAGTGATCCTAAAAGGATTCTGTTTTTTTCTATTGAGGTGTGGATCCCTAAAAAGTAAATGAATAACATTTGTTCCGTCAGTAGTTTACACTGTGGGGTACAAATTCGTTTTTCTCAGCAACATTAAGCAAATAACCAGTATTCCGCTCACGCAATCTGTTCCTAATGGCGCGTTAAGATGCGACTTAAACAACTCGATGACTTGTTACAATTTTCTTCAACACTGCATTGTCTGATATCTTATATTGAATAGTAAATTTACTAGCCATTAGATACCGGTCGGTGGCTTTCGCTTTATACGATTGCATTAGTTAAATTGCATCGTTATTTTTTTACTTCTTGAGATTTTTCTCCAAATTACAGATGAACAGATTTTCGTATTCGATTTGATGTTATTATCATGAATAATTAAAGATTTTTTATTTTTAAAATCTGGAAATTCTCCACAAAGGCGATGGATTATTAACCGGTGACTATATCTGCATCTCTATTCCCAAAAAGACCAATATTCGTATCCCGTAGTTTTCGATTCTCGTGATTCATGTCGTTGTATATCCCGTAAATGATAAAGACGTAATATGTAAGGATAATGACATTTTTCGAAAAGGATATTTTACCGATTAGAAAACAGTTTGACAGTAAGACAGATACTGAGCTATATTCATTAAAGTTCCATCATTAACGGTTTTCCTTTACTGTGCCTGAGGGTAATATTAAATATAACATAGGGGCAAATTACACAAATTTCGTCTCAGAGCCCCAAAGTAAGTACAAGATTTGCTTTATGGGATATTAACATAACTATACTATGTTTTATAACAAATACACACATTTAGTACGTAGATAAATATTCAAGACCCAGGCCAATCAGGAAAAAAATCATTTTTCAGCATGACCATAACGGGAATCGAGCCTGGAGCCTCCTTAGTATCGCTCAGGCAAGTTAACCGTAGAGGCCATAGACACTTCATATAGCTGGGCTCAGCTATCACTAAACTATGATATTCAGTAGGGGTATCTGCAGAATAGTGTTGTAAACTGAATTCGCTTTGCTAGTGCTGTAGTTTGACCCTGTTGACATTGACATACAATTTTCATCAAAAGAGACGTCATGCTTTCTTTTTTTGGCCTTCAGTGTATGTTTTTAATATAGTCTTAATGACGACCTCCGTGACGTGGAATAGACCCGTGACCAACCCAATCGATAATTTAAAATTGTAAATGATATCATTCTGGCTAACCTGGGATAATAAATATGTACATATATAGATAAACATACAAATGTTTATCTATATATGTACATATTTATTACAAAAAATTATATTATTTTACTCACTTTTTTATCTGAGCGTTATTCCGGTTGTATCCTCAGCTGAGACGCTTCAAAGCCCGGGGTCCGTTACTTAAGCTAGGAGATCTGGTGAGGTTTCTGATTTTTATACAGAAACTACCGTCTGACCTCTGCAACTCAAAGAGTAAACCAGAATCATTGCTAAGTTTATGCAAACGCTAGATGGCGTTTGGGACCTATAGTTTAATGTGTCTTTCGAAGCACGAAATTATTTTTATTTTCGGATAAACCTAAGACTAGAAATAACTTTTTACACTAAGTTACCTCCAGTAGGATTCAAACCCACGATCTACAGAAAACAAGAATATGCCTTAATTTAATATTCCATAATACAAATTTTAAATTTGCTTTTGGGTTCACTTAATTTGTTTATATTCGAAACTGTATTTTTAAGAAACACATTTTAAAATTGTCAGTTCCATTCAAAATATTTCAACACTTGTCTTCCTCGATCGTAAAGTTTACGATCTGCTCTCAGGCCTTCAGAATAATCGGCTTGTGGCAGCAAATTTTTCTTATACTTACTACACGAAAAGCTTGCGGTGTGTGTAATGAGTATTGGCATAATCGTAAATAAGGATTTTCGAGCTTCCTTTCTTAGTTTTGACAAGACGTAATATATTATCGTCTGCGGGGCGAACGATAGGCTGTTATTTTAGGGTGGTTTCTGTATTTTGGGTTCTGTTGATACATTTTGTAATAAACTTTAAAATATATTTATATTTTAACAAGTGTATCATACCGACAAGTGTCCTTTGATAAGGTGACCGCTTCCTAATAAGGATATACCTGTGGAAATACACCTTTTTGTCACCTAATATGAATTGATTTAGACCAGTGTTAGTTCATTCACCTATTGATATCATTTGTAATATATTGGGATGCCAATCTCGTTGACAAATAAATTTATATAAAAACAAGGAAACCAAAATTCAAGTCAGAAAATAAAACACAATCATCAATAGCAAAATACTTATTTTTAAAACTATTATATTTTAAATTATTTAATATACCAAAGATAAACAATTACTCATTTACGCTAAAGAAGATTTTAAAACTAAATTTAAGTGAACTAAAAATAATTGATCCCATGGAACCCTGTTAAAATTGTGTAGTCATGACTTAACATATTTCCTACCAGTTTACATTGAGCCCCCGCGGCGAAGAGTAATCGAATTTTTGATTATTAAAATTACGGAGGTACTATTTTTCATAGGGATTTTTATAAAAACGAAAATGAATTTGCTGTATTACCTACCTAATAAATGGTTATAATAACATTATTCTTATTATATATTACTATAAAAGAAGCAATGCTATTTTATTTGTCACACAACTAAGCAGACAAACAAACATACACCCAAACTGATGGGAAGTTGTTACACAAGAATATGGATATCTGCTACGCCAGAACCAAGTGTTTGTACCAATGGTAAATACCTTGAATTTCTTTATCTTTTTGTTAGAAAATAGACAAACATAAAACTCATTGGTGTAAAGAAGAAGAATGTATGACAACTGTCACTTTTTTAGATTTTTGTATCTTGGAACCCGTTTTAGAAATATATATTGTGCATCTTCGAATTCGTTTCAATCTGTTGATTCTTTATAAATACAATCTGATATTTCTACACTTTTCAATCCCTTTTTTTAAGTTATATACAATCTATAAGGTATAGCATAACAATAAACTCATACAACAACTTTTTATAAACACTCATATTATAAGTGAATTACTATAAATTAGAATATGGTGTTTCTATCCTCCATGAAAATAATTTTATCATAATGTAATTTTTCATGTTTTATTTTATTATTTTAATGATGCAATAAACTACCTACAACAAGTTAAAAGCGTGACAAATGCTTTGTCAGAAAGTATGTTTTAAACTATCGAACTCATCCATTCACTGTATAAAATGAAGGGATGTTTTATTTTATTTTTAATCAACTCCGTTCAACCTTTTAATGAAGGCGAGTTTTTAATTAAACCTTTTTATTTAGCACACATTTGAATTCGATTCACGGACTTTTCGATGTCAAATAAAAGAGCATAGAATTGTAAAACGCTTTATGAAGATAAATGCTTCTTTTGTTTAAGCTGTTTCTTTAGATTTTCTTTGTTTTAGATAAACAATAGCGGAATTAAAATTTATTACAATTTTAATTCAAAATAGGTATTTTGTTTAGCCGTATGAATCAAAAGTATTCATAATAATAAGTATTTATATATTTTATATAATAAGTATTTTCTAGTAGGCCAGCTGGTTCTATGCCCGCGCAATTATAAAAGTCAATCAAGGAAAAATGCTTAAAATGGGGAATACTTCTTATAGCTTTCAATTAAGCGTGGCCTTAGTCTCTTTGAACCTCGTTAAACTTAAAAACATGATATTGTATCTGTATTAAACTTATTTGAATTAAATTTTTATACATTTAAATGTATGTATTTTCATTATTCAGTATATGTAGCTATATAACATAGGAAAACCTAAGTAAAAAAGCTAAGTATGTTATAATGTTTATATGAAATATTTACGCACTGAAGTTTATGACAGGTAATTTCACATACCTTACATTATTCGAATCATAAAATCCTTCCTAATCACGACGACATCTCATAACTTAGATCATATCTCATCACAATCTAAAGAAAAAAATATTGGCTTCTCGCCTTAAATCTAACTTGTATCTAACTTACTTTGAGTTGATTTCGTACCTACATATTACGTATATATTTCAATATTAAGTTTTTTGTATATAGTTAATTTTAGTGATGTAACTAACTAATAAATATAAGTAAATAAATATAAAAATCTTACAGATAAACACACAGAGTGTAGTTTGTTCTTACACTCCACACGCAGCACTTTGCAGCCGATCTCTTTCAATTAACTGAAGGGCTCTCGTCTTCCAGACTACCCTCATTTGGAAATTTGGGTCAGCTAGTTGTTATACAGAATAATCTGACGTAGTACTAGTAAAAGTGACACAGACTTTGTTTATGTTAGATATAATAAGACGTTCAAGACTCTGTAACTTCGGCTTTTAACAACTTAAGAAGTCTTAAAGAAAGTAGGTAACTTTTCACATTGAAAATAAAATAAGTTAAAAAAAATATAAAACTACACTCTGTGTGTTAACATATATTACAATGCTTCATCTACAATGATAGTGATAGATATAAAAGGATCGTGAATTTCTTAACTGTTTCTTAACTTTTGTAAATATTTTGTCCGCATATTTTTGCCTCAATGCATATTGACACAAAAGTGTAAACTTGTTATTTTTTAATATATTTATTTATTTTCTAGGAAAATCAACAGCTTTTAGGAAAAATAACAATAACAGGAAGCCATTAATAGGTTTTTACATATAAAAAACATCTTATACAAACTTAGCACTATTAAAAAAATTACATGTTCAAATTATTTAATTGAACACAATTATTTTTACATATGTATATTATGTCACATTTCTCTCGGTAGTGGTAATGTATTAAATAATTATATGTTATAATAATATATTAGTTAATGACATTTGGTTATATTGCCTGATAGCAAAAAATATTTGTTATAAATTATTTGTTTCTTTTACGAAGTAAAAATAAAAGTGCAAAAAAAAACCAAAAGAAATGACTAAACTCCCATATGAAAATATACTGTAAATAAAAACAAACAAAAATCCAATTAAAAAGAACCTTAATCCTTAAAGTAAACCCTCGTATCATCAGGAAACACAATCAAGTTTATAAATCTTTTTGACAGCACGACGATATTGTAGCTGAAAATTCAATTAGCCATTTGCCATTGGTTGAGTGAATGCGGGTGGTTCGCTCGTGCGTAATGCCGGCCTCCGATCACGTACATACTTCAAAGAAACCCTTATTTTTATACAAGATGATACTGACGGCTTCGCTTAAAGCAATACGTAACACACTCTTACATAATTATACCTATTTTCCTAAATAAAGTGTTTTGAATAAATAATAAAAATAAGGAATACATACATAACTTACCATTAATTAATCAAATCACTAGATTTGTTAAGTTTAATTATTAAACTATCAGTCACTATTTTTTTTAGCCTGTAGCACGAATGGGCCGGCTCGTCCGGGGAAGTACCACACTCCCACAGAAGACCGAAAACGCCTGAATGGCGGTTATCAGCCGTCATGCTCCGTCCGGTGAGTGGGAGAGCCGGGGGCCCAACTTCTCCGCCCTCCCCTAATGGGGAGGGCGGAGGTTTTTGGCAATGCTTCTGTAACCCCGCGGGTGTTGCAGTTGTCTATGGGCGGCGGTGATCACTTAACATCTCGTAATCCGCTTGCTCGTTTGCCTCCCTCTGACATAAAAAATAAAATAACATACGAACATGAATATAAAATAAAATTAATTTAAATTGCTAAAAACAAATGAAAACCTAAATTTAATTTCTTCGGGTATCATTTAATCGGCACAAAGAAATTATTCTTTTGATCGACTACAAATGCTTGCGGCGTCTTCTGAACGACATGTTTTGCAAATAGGAATACAATAAAGTTACACAATTCTGTTTGAGTGAGAAATCAATTTGCTCCACCGTTTCCATTTATTCCAACGTAAATTGGAAAGGGACTGAGTGAGTTGTCAGCTGTGGCTTATGCAGTCGTCTCGACTTAGCGATTCTTCTATTCGATACGAGCCGAAAGAAAATCATTCGAATAAAGAAAGCATCGATACGTTAAGCCGTATATTGGCGGGGGACAGATAGGGATACGGCGGTGGTTCCCCAAACCGTTTTGTTGACAGTTGAATTGAAAAGATGGATAGGTAGATATTGAAATGTTTGAAATTATATGTGTGTGAAATAGATTATGGAAATTAAACACAAAAATAAAATAAAAAATACTTTAATTAGTAACTAAATTACCAGGTAGAAAAAATGGATCGATAATGGGATTATAAAAATTCAGGTAAGTATTTAGTGAAAGCAAAGAATTCTATAAATAAAAGTTATGAATACAACAATAATAGGGTATTATATCTATGTATTTATATTTTGGTTTTCTCTATATTTGAGATATTTTATAGGATCAATAAACAAAAAACAAACCAGAAACATTATTGAATATTTGTATGTCTATAATTCTATATAAAAAATGCTTTTTTACAGCTGTGTTACGGTTATTTCTGTTGGTTATTGGAGAGATATTGCTATATTATTGACGATTTTTATTTGAATACTAATATTAATTATGTATCTGTGTTTTGTTCATATGTAAAGATTAATTTTTAATTTTCCAAAAATAATAATTAAATAATATCGGGATAAGTTAGCTGTTAACATCATGCTATGTATTATCATCATCATCATCATCTGCCTGCCCTGCTCCCATATTATTTGGGGTCGGCGCATGCTATGTATTATATGTTAATTTTTAAATTATTGTGTGGATATTTTACTTACGAAAAATTAAGAAACCTTTAAAAAGTTAAAGCGTAGTAAATACTTTAAAAAACGATAAGTATACCTAGTCAGTCCAAACATCGATAATGTTGATTAAAGCTGCAAAGGTTTAAAGATCTAAAACGTTATTGAAAAATGCCGACTAAACCCAACTTTCGAGAGCTAATCGAAAACTAATGAATCAAAGGCTGAATGCATAAAATATAGTTTCAAAAGAATCATCATTTTTACATTACAAGCCTCTAAAATATTTCAAATTTTCCAAATGTTTTGCCATGCAGCGTGCAGTTTATTATTTACCTATGTACTTATTTATGTTACAGATGTACTAATCATTTATTTCCTTGTTTTATTATAATAAATTCAACTGTACATTAAAATGTATTTGTAAGTAGTCTTACAAAATTCTCCTTTTTATCAATCGTCTCTTCTTTTAGTCATCATTAAAAATTATAGAATTAAAGATAGATAGATACTCTTTACTATTGAGGTTGATATTCTAAGCGATCTTTATTTTCTGGTGTATGCGTAGTCTAGATAGCTTTTTCAGCGTCGCTTTTATTCCGTCCGTACCTCTCGTTAGTTCTCTCAATTGAAATTATCCTGTTATATTTCTTTTCTGTTTTAGCGAGCAATATCCGCGTAAAACTCGATCAACGGCGCGTATTTTTTTTTTTTCAACATTTAAAATCATTGCAAATTCTTATTCGAAGGCTTCATGTTTTAGTAAATTTAAACATACAAGGGCGATAGTACAATTTTTAAGATAAAAAGCAAACGACCAAGCAAGTTGGTCATCTAATGGTAAGTGATCGTTGTCCATGGACAATTGCAACATCAGTAGATAGTGTGATCAGAGCAATGAAAAAAAATGTCTACTTTTTTATTTAAGTTTCCAATACCGCACTATTTAGGGAGTACTGTCGCAGGATATTTGAGTTCACAATACTAAATGTGTGTGAAAAAAAAAATTTTTCGTATATTTGATAGTTAATACCTGATAATATAAATATTTTAATATATAAGATGAAATTTCAGACTTGTTATGGTTTTTAATGATGTTTTAAGACTTATTTACCATATTTATTTTATTCCGATCGTCGCACAACTATGTAAAAAGTCTCTGAAGAAAGCGTTCAAAGTCCATTGCACTTTTATAATCGAGTTTTTCTACTAATTCTATCACATCTGTTCATAGTAAAATCGATTTAAAGCGAGTCCATTTATCTACATACAAATCAGAGCGGGTGGGATCTGCCAGTGGCGGTCGTGCAACGTCTACGACAAAAGGCGGTTGGTACGCCTCTTTTTGTTTTCCATCTCCTTTGAATACTGACGACAGATTGTAAATAAACGCTTTATAAATTTCTCACTTGCACTTTTTTGTGTGAATATTTTTAGTATAAAACTATAAAGAATACAACAATTTTAAGACATCCTGTTTGTAGCTTACGTGAGAAATATAAATTATTGATAAGAAAAGGATTGAGGAAATATCGACCTTAAAGGTACTCCTTTATAATAGGTAATAAGGGGTTTGAAAGTTTGTAAGAAATGTCATTGTATCATGTGGGCAAAGCTACAAATGAATAATCTAAAACAACTTATACGACTATCTCAGTAGAATTTTGATCATTTCTTATGGATGAATGACTGATGAATGTAAAAAAATATTACTATTTTTTTATAAAATGCTTTCTTTTATTATAAATATAGTATATAATACTTATTACACATTTTCAGTTTCAACAATTCGGGTTTTCCCCGACATAGGTAGCCATTTTCTTCGAGTTAAACTGACGCACCCAGATACAGAGGTTTTCCTCTTTTCACACTTTTTGTGAACGCTTTTGTGACACTTCATTTATAATTCTGCTTAATCCAAGTGAGTGAGTCTTTACCGAATGAATTTGTAATGTAAAGATTAATGATATATGCTACAAGTTCTTTGAAAAGCCCTCCCTCCGTATTTTATCGTATTTTTTCAAAGCTCTGTTCTTACGTCGCTGCTTTGTGTGATTATGTGAGAAATCTTAAAATGTTTTAGAAAATATGTGATAAAATACATGTTGTTTTATATGTTGCTCTAGTTTAGAGATCCACATACTTAAAGAACTTGGGGCAAAGAGTTCACTAGATTTATATTATGGAGGTGTATTATGGAGTAAACCGAGTTTTGTAAGAAAATTAAAAAATGACATGCATTATAAACATATTAGATAAATTTTGACAATTAATATGTAATAGGTAATTAATAAATTATTGATTGTATGTATATATAATAATTAAGAAATATTGTGACTTAGTTTTTGGAATCATATAATTAATATTTGTGCGCCTGCTTGCTTGCAGGTAGAATACAGCTTGCATTAAGCCCTTATTTGTAAATGATTGTATCCCGGCAAATAAACGATTGATTGATTGATTAAAGTTCCTCACAAATTATTTATATACATAAAGAATACATATTTATATAAATAAACAGAAAACCTAAAGTAACCTAATGCCTTCGGATAATATTTAATCGGCACAAAGAAATTATTCTTTAGATTGAATACAGATCCAGTATTTCTAAAACAATGTGTTTTACAAATAAATTCAGTTTTGGTTTTAAGTTTATTTCTTAAAAAGGGTAATTATTTTTCTGATTTTCAATATTATTTCCGTTCTTCAAGGTTGTAGAATCGTCTGATACATATAGTTTTTCAAAAAGGGGATTGAACGATTAATTTAGGAATAGCAACGCGTTTGTGACACGTCTAGTGCCCCTGTAGGATTCGAATCCTGCGGTTACCGCTTTTCATCAGGTGTTTGCTTCCTTCGTTGTACCTATATTTTTGTTTATTCAGACCTAATTAAGTAACCGCAAGCCACGTGATGTATAATGAATTTATACTTAACTTCTAGTTATTTATTCTTAACTGGTTGCCTTTTGACCTTCTTAGCATCAATTCCATTGAAAAAAAGAGAGACAGAATTAACCGATTCAATCTTTATTGAAATGTTATGTCGAAACTTGAGAGTAAATTTAATTGTCGAAGTTGAGATTGAAAAAGTTATGGCGGTCGCATAATTTCACAAAACGAGGCTCGTGCCCACGGCGTAATTATTAGATGTGTTTGTTTTGTACAATTTGGTTAATGTAGCCCCCTGCCGGCAGAGTTTTATGGGGAAAACTTCTGAAAACCTCTTTAAACGTAGGTGGGAATTATTTCTTAAACTTTTATTGCCCAACCTTAATGAAGGCGCGTCTCATGTATTTTACTTTATACAAAATTGGATATTTCGCAAGATTTACGAGCTCTGTTTTACATAGCCATTTATGAACCGTATCTTTTTTCTGTACAGTCGATTTCAGAATTCAAAAGTGACGTTCTAATACTGATAAACATACTCGTACATAATAAAAATCCTTATTCATGAAATTGTTTGAGTTATATATTTATATGTATGACTGTTTAATCATTTGGAACTGAAATAGAAACCTATATTTTGTCTCTAGAAAATTATTCTAAGACTAGCTTATTTCTGCAGCTGCGCTCGCATTCTATAATTCCCGATCCCGTGTGAATTTCGCACAATCCCGTCTTAGTAAGAACCTACGTCCTAAAAAGAATCCAGATGCAAAATGGAGTAAGTATTTTTCGCCTTTATATATGTATGTATATATAAAGGTACCTAGACTACTATCTTGCACCATTTGGTTTTTAATAGAGGTGAAAATTTGCTGCCTGAAAGTGTTTTAATCAAATTTTCCTGTATTCCCTAAAGTTGCAACTTTGAATTCAAATATGAATAAATAATATTACTATTACATATTTTAAACTAATTACTAATAAGCTACGTTAAACTTAATGAAAGATAAAAAAAAATGTAAATAATCTTTAAAATAAAACCTTATTAAGCTTTTTTCACAAACTGTATAATTCCGACTATATTAATAACAAAATTAACTTTATAAACTTACAAGTACATGATATTAAAAAAAAAGAACAAGAAGTAAACTAATTATAAGTAAGACTTATGACTATAAACTTAAGATACGGAACTCTTAAAATCGTTATCCCACAGGGACCATAACTCTAGAAGAAAGAAAATAAATCGATAAACTATCAGATAATACTCAAAGGGAACTTTTACGACTGGCTTAAGAAAGGAAAGTTGAGGCTTCCAAAAAAAGGCAAGTGATTTATATCTATTTACTTCTGCATTGTATTCTTATCCTATAATGTACGGAACAATCGTCGAATCTTTGTATTGAATACACGATAAAGCTAAGTGATTGTATTCTACGAGGATAATAATTGTTCTTACAATAAATACACGTTATTTTAACCCAAAACTTTTGTCGCATATTCGTATTTTTACGGAATACCGGATACTGCCCACGATATCGTCGGCGAGTATATCTTGAGTTTTAAGCGGCGTATCAAGATGACAGCTATAGAAACCGCATCAAATTTTATTCAGTAGTTTTTGCGTGATGTGCATACAAACATATAGATAGACAGACAACATATTTTTTTAATTATTTTAACTCCTATAGTTTCAAGTACATAAGCATCACCCGATATTTTTATTCCATAATATCTCCCACGTACAGACATAGCCCGTCTACAGTTTTATTATATGTTTAGATAGAGACAGATATACATGTTATTGTTTAATGTAAGATGGAGTTAAACGAGCAGGTGGGTCATGTGATGTTAAGTGAACACCGCTGCCCATAGACATCTGCAATACCCGCGGGGTCACAGAAGCGCCGCTAACATATTTGGGGAGGGTTCTCGGCTCTATAAAATATAAAAAAAAGTAATATAACAATATTCTACGATTTTTTTTTTAAATAAATGTGTGATATAAATTTTTGCATGAAATTGCTACTTGGAAATGCAATCAGAACTCTCAAAATAATTCACCTTAGGAAGATTGCATATGAGAATATGCTATATTATGCTCTTTCTCCAACTGAATGGTCTTATCTGAATAATGGAAATACTACAAAACGTACGACGTACATGAAGTTATTTTAAAAATTTTGTTAACAAAGGCAAGAATATCTTTATTCAGCTTTTGTCAGCTATTCTGGAGGTTTTGGGTTCGATTACTGATCAAGTCACGAGAGTATTTAATCTTTTTATTATATATTTAGCTATAAATGTATGTATCATATCATTTCATTTATTTATCATTTATTTTTACAATTTTTTAAAATTCATAATGTTCATAATAAATACATTTTTAAAATTCAATATATTAATATTGCCATATAATATTATAGATACAGATATCACGTCTTTATCCCTTACAGGGCATACAGAGACAAGAGTCGCGAGACTCGAAGACCGCGCTTAGCGAAATGGCTTACAATCTACATTAATTATTGTTATATCGTAAACTATACAATATGTATCTATATATATATATAAGAATAAGAATAAGAATAAGAA
>JADGIL010021454.1:500-14992 GCA_020352625.1 Cactoblastis cactorum | reverse complement strand
CAAAATCCACTGCGTAGTTTTAAAGATCTTACTTGTGTATATAGGGACAGATAGCGGAAAGCGAGTTTGCTTTATACTATTCAGTGATGATACACCACTCTGGTACCACAGCATAGTGACTCGTGCACGGTAACTTTACATGCAGATGACTGTACTAGCTACCTACCTATTGTCTTTTACTAGATCATTATTTATTTATAAAACTTATAGACATTGATTACTTAGAAAAATGTATGTGTGGAGAACCCAAAGTAGAATTATGTGTATTATTCCCTGAGTTGTTAAAGATTTTTATTCTTACTTTGGCACAATATTTAGTGTCCAATGGAAAGGAATACCTTTATAGACCTAAAGTATATTTCTTAGGTCAATTACTTAGTTTTGTTTTTAATAGTATTATTTTGAAGATTATGTAATTGTTTATATTTGACTAGGCCTGAAGGCTAACCACTAGCTCTTCAGGGAGTTCATCTGGGACAGGATGGTTTTTTTAATGTAATGAAAACGACTAAAATTATATACCACGGGCTCTGAAGCGTCACTGCTGAGGATGCAACCTGGATAACGCATATATATACTAGAACAAAACTGTTACATTGGCAGTATTATAACAGCATCATACTACATACATTACAAAACTGAAAAACGCATTGCTATATATCGCTCTCTCTGTGTAGTAGAATTAACATTGTGACTTGTTAAGAGTATAGTGATCTTGTAATTAAATAGGCTACTTTGTTTATATAATTAGATTTAAGGTTTCGTACATTATTTATATGTAATGTGATAATACAAAATAAACATTACAAAATATTTATTTCTTTTATTTAAATTTGAATTATTTGCTTATATGTTATTTCACAACAAATCTACACACATCTGATTAGTTTAATAAAATTATAAATATTTTTATTTATTTTTTTCATAATAGGCACGGTAACATTTTTGCCAATTAATTATTTTTAATGTAAGAGGCAAACGAGCAGACGTGATGGCAGGTCACATGATGTTAAGCGGTCACCGCCGCTCATAGACAACTGAAAACGCGGGGTCACAGAAGCGTTGCCGGCCTATAAAAAACCCCGCCGTCCCCAAATGAGCATAATTATCCAGATTTTTGACCCAAAGCAAATTCCTCATACACTTTAAGCAAAGAATCTGGAGTTCTCGGTTTAAAATCCTTCAAAACAGCCTGGAAATCCCTCATGGTCACCTCCTGACAGTCCAGGTCTTCTTCTAGAGCCCTCAGAGCGGCTTCGTGACAAACAGCATGCAATTCTGCGCCAGAAAACTTTTCTGTTAGCTGTGCAATATTCTCTGCTGACACATCTTCACTGACGCTCATCTTAGCTAGTTTCAGCTCGATAATTTGCAATCTAGTTTCATAATCAGGCAATGGCACATAGATTAATCTGTCCAATCTACCTGGTCTCAACAACGCTCGATCCATCTTGTCTGGACGGTTTGTCGCAGCTAAAATTGTAACAGATTTTAAGGGCACTACCCCATCTAACTCTGTTAAAAGTTGAGCTAAAACTCTCTCGTGTACACCCGCCTCCCCCACTCCTCGTTCCCCGCCAATGGCATCCATTTCATCAAAAAATATTACAGATGGCGCCACTTGACGAGCTTTTCTAAACAGGTCTCTTACAGCTTTTTCAGACTCACCCACCCATTTGGAAAATAGCTCTGGCCCTTTTATTGATAAGAAATTCAAGCCACTTTCCGTCGCCAGGGCTTTTGCTATCATAGTTTTTGAACAGCCTGGAGGGCCGTATAATAATACGCCACCTGGTGGCTTAACCCCTAAGCGTTGGAAACTCTCAGCATGTTTCAGTGGCCATTCAACAGCTTGTCTCAGTTTTAATTTCAAGTTATCCATGCCTCCAATATCTGACCATCTAACATTAGGCACTTCTATTAACAATTCTCGCATAGCGCTTGGCCGTACTACTATTAATGCTCCGATCAAATCCTCCTTTTCAATATGATCACTCGAACGTTTGATACATTTCATTGAAGCTTGTGTACAAAGATTTACCAAATCGGCTGCAACATAGCCATGAGCAAGTTCTGATATTGAATCTATATCTTGGGATGTTATTTTACAAGGCAGATTTCCTAAAAGACTATGTAGAATTTCTCTCCTACGAATTCTATCTGGTACAGGCACTTCTATCTCTTTATCAAGTCTACCAAATCTCCTCAACATAGGGTCTATTGCGTCTGGCTTCCTTGTAGTGGCCAAAACAAATACTCTGCTGTTCTCTTGGTGTAAATTATCCAATAATGATACAAAAGCTGAGGTTATCCTTCGTTCCTGCTCTGTACTACCTGAAGAGCGTTTTGGGCATATCGTTTCAATTTCATCAACTAAAATAATACTAGGTTCATTTTCAATTGCTTTTGAGAATAAATTTTTCATTGTGGCTTCTGTTTCACCAAAATATTTACTGAATATTGCTGGGCCATTCACTTCTACGCTATGGCATTGTGTTTTTTCTATTATATATTTGCAAATGGCAGTTTTTCCTATGCCTGAATGACCATAGATTAGAAGACCTCTAGTGGGCTGGAATTTTGATGCAATACCATCTTTGTTGAATGATATGTCAATAAATGTTTTGATTTCCTCTAGAATATCATCAACTCCGCCTAAGCATAAAGGTCTTTTATTCTTTGGTGCTGCTTCTTTTTCGGTGCTCCATATAGTGTTCTCACTCAAAAGGCACCATGTCTCATTCATATTTTCAATATCTTCATGTTTCAGGTTGGCTATTTCAATCTCAAGTTTCTTACCAAAGTAATAATAGACTAAAATGCTACCAATACAAATATAATGGTTATAAAAGTGTTGTTTCAAAAGGTGATTGATGTCAGATTTGATTTTGTGACTTCGGATTCTGATTGTCACACTGGTAGCTTTTGGAATTTTGCCTTTTACTACAGACACTGTTATTTTCTTGTTATCTCCGCACCAGGCTCCAGGCAAATCTGTAATATAGATATTATTGAAAATATTTTACCATTCATTCTCAAGTCATATCAAATTATTCTTTACAAAGTGTTGTTTTAAGAGATTATTACAGATACGTATACAAAACCTCACCTCGAATTTAGCAAATTCAACAACTGAGGAAATTGAATATAAAATGCTCAAAATCGATTGTAAGTTTGTACCTACTTGAAGAGAAAAAATATTATTTTACTTATCAAAATGTTCAATTTACCTGCAGCGGGCAATATCACAGCAGCAGGGGCACAGTTTTTCGACGGCCACATCCGCTTTACGAGCTTTGGAGCATCATCTCTACAAATCTCAAGGGGCCCTCCGATCACTGCCCCTATTAAAGAACTTGTTGATGGATGCACCATTACAGCATCCCTGGGCACGCCGTCTGAGGGCGCTCCACCTCGTACTAGCCAAGAATGCAATACCCCATCGTTGATATATGGACATTTTAATTGATCTTTCTCACAATTTAACTCCACATGAACGGTCTTATCATTTGAGGTTATATTGCAGCCACAGCTTTCGCAATCCACCCACAAAGTTTTCTTAGTTTGTTTTGGAGGCATATTTTAGTATTATTTTATTGATTATTAAACTAAACTAGACTTATACTACAGTATATTAATAAAAAAGATCGAATTAAGAGTCTAAAATGCGGTCGTAAAATGACAAAAATAAAAAACAAAACGCAATGTCAATTTATAAAATTCATTATATGCGTTTAGTTTTTATCCAATTTTATCTGATTGTCGAAAAAGATGCTAATGATTTTGATGAAAACATTACTATGATTATAATCATTAAGATTTATAAAGAATTTGATAAATGAAGTTTATTGTTGTATATTTATATATTATACTAATACTGTTGCATAAAACAACATGTCTTACTAATTGGAACTTTGTTTCATATTTTTAGATTAGTTTTAATTTAAATTCACTTTATTTAAAATAGTAGATTCATTCCATGACCTACCTATTTAGAACCGATGTGGCACATTCCTGCGCTACTGCGGCCTTATCATTCAAACTGCGTGCTTAGCTCCGGTTTAGGACATCACTTTCTTTTTTACATCAGTCAGCGGCCGTTTAGGGACTGTGATATAATGTCTTGTGCAAACTGTCGATAAGGATTGTAATTAAGTAACTGACCTTTTAAATCATAATTCAAACAATCACAGGCAAATAACTTTGCTGCATCACCACTGTAAACAGATGAAAACTATTAGTAGTCATGTAATACCTATCGTTTTACTTAGGTATACGTTTTACTAAATCCTTCAGTAAAACATATAAGTTTAATTTTTGTATCTATACGGAGGCGTTGAACAAAGATAAAATTTATCGATTTTGACACTAGCCAACAAGTAATGAATCATTAATTAGCGTTATTAATTTTAAATACATCGTCGATACACGCATTAACTTCATAAAGTCAAGGCCCTATGACTAAAATATCTTTTGTCTATCCGTCTGGTGGTCCATTCGTCATATTTTGACAGCCGCCCGCTGCTTAGGATAAAGGTTAATTTTGATAGTCTGTTATACAATTAGCTTATTTGAACTGTTTTATTTTAACTGACATCTCATTATGTGGAGGGTGTTATATTTTTATTTGTATATAGGACTGGATGTTATAATAAACGAATGTCAAGAAGAAAGTAGCATGATACGTTACTTTTGGACAAAAGTACGTATCATGAAAGTTATGTTGTTTTAGAGTTTCAGGTACAGGTACAGTATCAGTTACAGGTACCTGACTCAAATAAAAATATATCTTTATGCCGAAATCAAATCGAAATCTTAATATTTATTCAAAAATAAGACCTTCAAAAGCATTTTCACGCCATGAATTAATAAATGTTTATATCATAATCAAGCTACAGATTACCAGCATTTCAGAACGACCATTGCACAGAAGAAATACCGAAAGAAACTCAAGCAGTTTTGAAACCATTAGTATTTAAAAGTTTTAATATAACTATTTAAACTTTTTAAAGAATGCTATAATATAGGTTTTAATTTTAACTTGCTAGGCTTGCCTTATTTCTCCATAAACTTATCTACGAATCCAATTCTAAAGTATTTGTGCTCGATAGTTTTTTTTAGATTTTTATATGTAGGTATATTTAAATAGTTTTGACAAACCTTACTGCAAATATATATTTTATTTAATACTAGTTATTCGCACGGAATAAAAAACATCCGTTTTAAAGATCACAAGTTCACAGGGATCAAGAGACAGACAGCGAAAAGATACTTTGTTTTATACTGTGTAGTGATCAGCTACAAACTACTAGCTACCTTACGAAGAAAGCTGTAGGTACATTGGACAAAAGATAAATGAATATCTATATAGATAAGTGAAGAGGGAAGTGGCCTCTAAGTTCAGATTAGGCTCGAAAACAATGCTGTCAGATTCGAACCTTGACTCGCGACCTTTCAACCGATGAAAGGCTGACCACCGAACATTGCATGATTACTTTATTAACTACATTACAGACATATCATTTCTTTTATAAATCACTGTCTGTTGGTGAAAGCAGTATGTAAAATTGTTGAGTAGCGTAAAAAGAGCCACTTGGAAAATAAAATCACATTATTTTCCTCAACCGACAAACAAGAAGACTACAAAATTAATTATTGTATGTTTCATAATTTTTATTATGTAAACTGGTATAATTTGGGATATTATATTTAGATATTATTTCTGCCTACTTATACAAGTTTATTAGCTTTTACCCGCGGCTATGCTCTTGTTTCATAATTCCCATTTTTTCATATACAAAATACCGTCTGAGAGAATCTTAAAAGGAACCCCCATACGAAATTGAAAACCCCTAGCTTTTATAGTCGTATGAGTGAGTCAGATTGGTTACCAAGAGTTAATATAAAATATTAGTGTCCCGTGCCAACTTCGTTGGGCGTTAAAATATAGCTTATAGCACTCCTGTATAGTGTAGCTTTCTGATTGTGAAAGAATTTTCATGATCGGTTCAGTATTTCCGAAGATTAGCCCATACAAACAAACAATTAAAGTTACAAACTTTACCTCTTTAGTAAAGAAGTATACCTAGATGTCGCTTGGTAATCAACAAATGGACTATTTAATGCTAAGGCTTGTGATAAATACAGACTGGTATCCAAAGGCCTTGTAGACTATTTTACACAGCATTATAAAACAAATTACATCGCCTAGTTATTTAATTCTAAGCATTCGGTCAACAACGGATATATGTATAAGCATTGTTGTTAAGATCAAAATCGTTATAATTATAAGCGCGGACGGAGAATAAAGTTCAAGGCTGAGCTCTTTCGAATGTTTTGACAAGGTGATACGCACTGCAGAACATACATTAGTAGTTTTATTAGGTACTAACTGAAGTCCGCGACTTCGTCCACGTAGATTTTACGATAAATTATATTCCTCGGGAACAGTACATTTTTTCGGGATAAAAAGTAGCCTATCTTTTATTCTAGGTCATAGTTCATCGCTGTGTCGAACTATTTTTTCACTTTAGCTTCGTCCTTAAAGAATATTCAGATGCTAAAAATGCGACGTACCTATTTAGCTTTTGTCTCTCTTCCTATATACATAAGTATGTTGAAAAATATATTTTATAATGCTAAAAATACTGTAAATTTATTTATTTATTCTGAGATTTAGCTAATAGAATAATGAATAAAGATTGGTGATCATAAGTAATTTATTAGGTTTCTTTTTTTGTAAGACAGTTTTACATTATTTTCTAAAATGGACTTTATGTTCAAGTAATTTTTTGGTGAGCTCAAGTTATTAGGTTAAGTAGTATTTTAGTATTTTAGTTTGCGCTTTGATGGAGACCTTCAATCTTTATGCCTAAAACGGTATAACGTCTTTGCTTGCTCCTAACAAATGATTGAACATAATGACATGAAAGATGACACAAAAACATGCCAAAATATTATCTTTAAAATAAAAAAGATAAATAAATTAATATGTGACTGAACCAGCAATGAATTATGTCCAGCAAGTCTGGACTCGCGTTCGCAGACTCCCAAACGCACCTCCAGTATCCCAGTTGCTTCGGATGGATCTTCAGATGCCTCGGGCCCCCGGGAAAGTTGTTTACGAAACACGGTGCTAAACAGAATCGTCTCAAAGTGTCAAATGAACCGCTAAAAAAGATACACTTTGAAACTAAAGATGTATGTTTGATGATACTGCTTTTATTTACCCAGAATAGGATTTACCTATAAATACTTAAAGATATCGAAACTGACTGAAAAAATTGACCGCCTTCGTGGTTCAGTAGTCAAGGCGTGTCTTGTAATCCGGAGGTTGTGGGTTCGAATCCCACTGGAGGTAACTTTGTGAAAAATATCATTTCTAGTGTAGTTAGGATATTGTAGGCTTGCAACACCTGAAAAAAAATATATAAAATAAAAACAAGTTATGATTGTGATTAAAACTCATGGTAGCGGCACTGGCTGATCAATTTGATCCTATCGTTTGTGGTGGTATCCTATTTATTGTCTCTGCAAATGTAGATTTAATGAAATGTTAAATTTTAGGTCGATTTGAGCAGCTTGATAGCGCTGAGCAGTGCAGTCTTCTTGGGTTTTCTTTTAGTAATCATCCTTATACGTAATGTGGGTTCTCGACGCACTTAAACGTGAGTATTTCGAAAAAATATGAGGTTGGTTTTAAGGTAATAATTAATCGTGATAGAAATTTGTATGTAAATCATGTCTCTTCCGCTTTCACGGCTAAACCGTCGGACGATTCCACGCTGACGAAGTCGCGGGCACACAGCTAGTATGTTATAGTATAAAGTGTAATAAAGTAATCTCTTGATATGCCGGCAGCATCCCCCATAACGTACATATTTGAAAAAGACGTAGGTCTTTTTCAAAATGTCCCAAAGGTAGACTGGTAGACAATGCTTAGCATTAAGTTGTACCTTTTGTACATATAAATCCTTAAAAATTAAATAAATAAAATAACAACCCCTACAGCTCCGCTGGTTTTGCAGTCAACTATTGGCGGCGCTGATCACTTACCGTGGGATGAAGCGTTTGCAAAACAGCAAAAGCTTCATCTCATGTGATCCTTTATATCATAACAATTGTTTTTATTTCAGGAACCCTGCATTACAATTTTTATCCAAAAGTCATGAAGTAGCCGAGTGTTCGCAGATGTTTCGCAAAAAAAAGCGTAGTTGGATTTGTAGACTCAAACGTCAAGTTTACCGCATAAATAAACCGAGAAACAGTTCTCCAGATGATCCTATTTCTCAGCTGTACTACCTCAGTATAGGAATGGCCCTCATTTTTCTATTATTAATCATCATTAAGTTCATTTATAAGTCGTGTATGAGGGAAAATAACTCTCCCTGATGTCTTAAAAGTAGGTGGAATGGAAAATAAAACCGTGTTCTACAATTGGTCATATTTATTTCAAACTATGTGTAAACTACAACGTTTCTCCCGCGGGAACTTATGAACAAATGCAAAGAATCTTCTACAGTTTTAACATATCATAATATGAAATTTTCGAATTTTTCCAGCCACTTTTAGATTTTGCACATTACACACAATAGACTCACAATCCCGCTCAAAAAGTGTCATCGACAAAATATTGCTCATCGCTTATAACATGAGCACACTTCATCTAGCCCCAAGTTGTCAAATCATTGTAAGTTACGCGAGATGACATAATTAATGTGTAAACGGCATTACTCACGTTAATTTTTGTCGGTAACGCCGAAGACCGTTTCAGCCTATTCAGAAGGCCGTCTTCAGGGCGAGTACTAGGTCGTCGGCGTTACCGACTAAAATTAACGTGAGTAATGCCGTTTACATATTAATTTCAAGTTGTCATTTTTATTGAAGTGAGGACATTTTTGTTTGATTTTGTTCGAAACTGTGAATTGTTGATCGAAGGTTTAAAAGGTTGTGTACTTAAAAGGTTGTCAATATTCTTGTCACACTAGTACTGTTGCAATTGTTAATGGACAGCGATGATCGCTTACCATCAGATAAAATGTTCGTTTGCCGTCTTACACCATAATAAAACAGTTTAAGTAATTCCTTTATCGGTATATTATATACTTTTAGAGTTAATGTTTAGAATTGAGCAGATGGTTGACTTCAAGTTTCCACAGAATTTATCTATGGAGGCAACCCACTAGGTCGATTTTACGCTTGCAAAAATACCCTATTGTGCAGACCAGAGCAATGAGTAAACCCATCAATTTGAGATGTCCAGTCGTGTCGCTAAATAATCACCTTGTTACACTCGATATGCTGTTTGGATTAAGGACGCCGTATTCGAGCGAAACTTGAGTAATATTGTTGGCATAGGTACTAAATATAAATCTACAGATGAAATAATTTTGATTGAAATTTTTAATTTAGTAGTTTATACTTATATTGAAACTCAAAACTTGACACTTGAGACTCGACACTCGACACTCAAAACCCGACACTCGACACTCGACACTTGAGACTCGAAACTCGACACTTGAGACTTGACACTCAAAACTCGACACTTGACATTTGAAACTCGACACTCGAACTCGACACTTGACTCTCAACACTTGAGACTCGACACTTGAGAATTGACACTCGAAACTTGACACTCGAAACTTGAGACTCGACACTTGACACTCAACACTTGAGACTCGACACTTCAGACTAGACACTCGTAACTCGACACCTGACACTTGAAACCCGACACTCGAAACTCGACAATCGACACTTGAAACTCGACACTTGAGACTCGTCATTTGAGACTCGACACTCGAAACTCGACACTTGACACTTGAAACCTGTCACTGGACACTCGACACTTGAGACTTGAGACTCAAAACTCGACACTTGACACTCGAACTCGACACTTGACTCTCAACACTTGAGACTCGACACTCGACACTTGAAACTCGACACTCGAAACCCCACACTCGACACTTGACACTCGAAACCCGACACTCGACACTCGAAACTCGACTCGAAATCGGACACTCGACACTCGACATTTGAGACTTGACACTCGAAACTCGACATTTGACACTCGAAACCCGACACTCGAAACTCGACACTTGACACTTGAAACCTGTCACTCGACACTTGAGACTTGACACTCGAACTCGACACTTGACTCTCAACACTTGAGATTCAACACTTGAGACTTGACACTCGAAACTTGACACACGACACTCAACACTTGAGACTCGACACTTGACACTCACCACTTGAGACTCGTCATTTGAGACTCGACACTCGACACTCGACACTCGAAACTCGACACTTGCACTTGAAACCTGTCACTGGACACTCGACACTCGATACTCGAAACTCGACACTTGAGACTCGAATCTCGACACTCGAAACTCGACACTTAAGACTCGACACTTAAGACTCGACACTTGAGATTCGACACTCGAAACTCGACACACGACTCTCGACACTCGAAACTTGAAACTCGACACTCGCCACTCGAAACTTGACACTTGAAACTCGACACTCGAAACCCCACACTCGACACTTGACACTCGAAACCCGACACTCGAAACTCGACTCGAAATCGGACACTCGACACTCGACACTTGAGACTTGACACTCGAAACTCGACATTTGACACTCGAAACCCGACACTCGAAACTCGACACTTGACACTTGAAACCTGTCACTCGACACTTGAGACTTGACACTCGAACTCGACACTTGACTCTCAACACTTGAGATTCGACACTTGAGACTTGACACTCGAAACTTGACACTCGACACTCAACACTTGAGACTCGACACTTGACACTCAACACTTGAGACTCGACACTTTGAGACTAGACACTCGAAACTTGACAGTCGAAACTCGACACTTGACACTCGACACTTGAAACTCGACACTCGACACTTGAAACTCGAGACTTGACACTTAATACATGATACTCGACACTCGAAACTTGACACTCAAAACTCGACATTTGACACTCGACACTCGAAACCCGACACTCGTCACTTGAAACTCGACACTTGACACTTGAAACCCGATACTCGACACTCGAAACTCGATACTTGGGACTTGACACTCGAAACTCGACACTTGATACTCGACACTCGAAACCCGACACCTGACACTCGAAACACGACACTCGACACTTGACACTTGAAACCTGTCACTCGACACTTGAGACTTGACACTTGACACTCGACACTTGACTCTCAACACTTGAGACTTGAAACTCGACACTTGACACGTGAATCCCGACACTCGATACTTGAAACTCGACACTTGAGACTCGACACTCGACACTTGAGACTTGACACTCGAAACTCGACACATGACACTTGAAACCCGACACTCGAAACTCGACACTCGAAACTCGACACTTGACACTTGAAACCTGTCACTCGACACTTGAGACTTGACACTCGAAACTTGACATTTGACACTCGAACTCGACACTTGACTCTCAACACTTGAGACTCGACACTTGAGTCTTGACACTCGAAACTCGACACTCGACACTTGACACTCAACACTTGAGACTCGAAACTTGAGACTTGACACTTGAGACTTGACACTCGAAACTCGAAACTCGATACTTGACACTTGAAACTCGACACTCGAGACTCGAGACTCTTTTTTTTGTGTCAGAGGGAGGCAAACGAGCAGGCGGGTCACGAGATGTTAAGTGCTCACCGCCGCCTATAGACAACTGCAACACCCGCGGGGTTACAGAAGCGTTGTCGGCCTGTAAAAAACCTCTGCCCTCCCCATTCGGGGAGAAGAAGTTGGGGCCCCGGCTCTCCTATTCACCGGTCGGAGCATGACGGCTAATAACCGCCATTCAGGCGTCGGTCTTCTGTGGGAGTGTGGTACTTCCCCGGACGAGCCGGCCCATTCGTGCTACAAGCTAAAAAGAAGCCTATAGCTGGCTCCACACCACTACAAGTAGTGGCTCCATCCCACTAAGACAGAAAAATAGAGCATTTTTTTCTGATTACTAATATGTAAGAATCTTAAAACAGATATAAGTCGAATTATATCCGTTTTCACTGAATCTACTACTTATGTAAATGTGAAATTGTGTTAGTTTATCTGTCTTTCACGTACAAACGAAGCGACGGATTAGTTTTATGTGGGGAATATGGAGATAGTTGAAGAGTTGGAGAGTGAAATAGGCTACTTTTCCTCTCTTTCTATTCCACTACCTTCCGCATTGACCAGAGCAAATCCGCGGGCAATAGCTAGTATAAATATATAGAGAAAATTCACACAAAGAGCCTTCTCTATTAAATTGGCGCCGTGCTATCCGATCTAATATGATGATAATGTTACCTAATAGTTAATTATTTTGTTCTTGTTTATTAGTCTTCTAAGTTATAAAATAGATTTATTTTCTGTTGAATTAAATTTATTTTAAAAAATTTCTATATGCATTGAAATAAAATCTAGATTTATTAATTAGAAGGTTTGTTTGATCAAAACTGATTCAGTTATTGTATACAATTCACCAAGAACTCATGTATTTTTTTTTATTAAGACTCATTAATACAATATATGTCTGTCACCAGTAATTTAAGAAGTATCAAAATTATTTTCCTTACCAAGAATGACCCGAGGAAGATCGAAGATCGGTGAAGACAAAAAGCTCATTGTCCGGTCACAAGCATTCGTCTTGTGAAATTTATGCGACTGCAAAGCGACTATTGTAGACATGGTAAGCATGAAATGATAGTCTATGATAACATTATATACTAAACTAGCTTTTGGCCGCGACTTCGCTAGCGTAGTTTTTGCGTGAAGCGCGTACAAACATACAGACAGACAGATAAAAATTCTAAAAAATATCGGTTCGGCTTCTATAGGCCCTAATATCCACATGTTTTACCTTTAATATCTCCCAGAGAGCTCGATTACAGTTTTATGATATGTATAGATTAATAATTTTAATCAATATTATTTGTAATAAACATTATAAAAGAAAATATTAACCTTCAAATCCGTGTTGTCAGTCGGCCTAATTTATTAGCATTTGCTTTTGCGGTCTAACTTTGCATTGGGTATTCCTCCAACGCACTGTTGCGTGGTATCAGCCGAAGCAAAACAGCTTTACCACGCGTAGCATCGCAAATGCATAAATACACTCATATTTTAAACGCAGTTTAGCCGTATTCAACTCTATTTCATATACAAATAGGAACAAATGAACTGTTTATCAATATGTATATGTATTTCTTCAACCGAAGACGGCTCCAGATGTGTCAAGGATTATTTGCAAAATTGCTTTCTTTCGGCACGAATATCAATTGAAATGTAATATATATGTGCGCACATTACAGAAATAATTAGCGCAGAACAGTTTTTTATAGCTAAGGTCGTATTTTGCCCCTAAGTAGACTCGTTCAACGTAAATACGTTTATTAAAAGTATTACTAATTTAAAAGATTATCAAGAAAAGTGGATGACGACTTGATTGATTCCAAATTTTGGGTGGGAAAAGAACCTACCGTCGTAACAAACGTACAGTTAAGTATAGTGCAGCAAGAACAATATGGCCACCCTTTGTATTGTGGAAAAAACGGATTTGATACTTTGATTTATATGCATTTTTTAAGCTTATCAGTGTGTTTATTGAGCATTGATATCGTTTAAAATACTTGAACCTCACAGTATCTAAGACTAGAAACAACTTAAAAATGTTTCTAAGTGGGATTTGAACCCACTGTCTCCGGATCACAAGACTTTTTTTTAGTTTATGTGTTCAAAGTTACATAAATCGCTAGTCACCTCAATTGATAGCAATCGAGTAACCGATTTTTATTCCTAAGACATGTCCTTGAAAGTCAAAGTGATAGTGTCGTATCTGACCGTAGAAAAACAATAGTCGGTCTGCGGTTGAAAATTACGTCAATTACATTTACCTAATATGTTTAACCACGCGCATATACTTCTAAATGTTCCAATTGTCTTCGGAATGCAAAATTATATATGTAATTGAACGCAGCTGTGTTAAAATAAACTAAAAAATAGAAACATTTTGATGACGGTGGTGTCTATTTATCTTTCAACCAAGAGGTCACGGATTTGAATTCCGGCCAGGTCATGAAGGAAAAGAGTCTTTTTCTGATTGGACTGGGTCTTGGATGTTTATGTATATAGGTATTTATTATAACATATATTGTCGTTGAATTTCTATTCCATAATGATAGAAAATGACCTGAAAGATTGGCCTAGGTCTGGGATTTTTATCTTACATATGTATTTATTATAAAAATATAGTATCGTTGAGTTAGTATCCCATAATATAAGTCTCGAATTTAATTTGGGGCTAACTGAATTTGTGTGATTTGTTCTTATATATTTATTCGTTATTTATATTAATTTGGGGAGAGAGGACGTAGGATGAAACCTAAAGGAAAAACTACAAACCGAAATCCATATTATGTGCAATTTATCCAAGAATAAAACAAAAGACGATTCACAATAATTT
>JADGIL010021445.1:0-16170 GCA_020352625.1 Cactoblastis cactorum | reverse complement strand
TGAAAACTAAGCTTTATACTATTACAAATTTGAAACACAATTTTACTCACCTTTACTACCTGCTACCTGCCAAAGCCACCGCGACCCAGGTTGTATAATCTGGGTTTGCTTATACCTGTGTATGGGGCATATATAGAAGAACTTTCAGCTTTTATACTATAACGAAGGTCTGGGCATCGCGGGCTCTCAATCTATAAAATGAGGATGAAAAACTTTTTTCCCTCCAAACCCATCAAGTGGGGTATCAAAATGAAGGGTGTTGATAGATACAACGATGTCTCGTAGATTTGTGTATCCCGCCTGTAATTATATAAAATATATACATATGTATATTGTGTACTGCATACGATTTAACTAAATTGTAAAGCTTGTTTTCCCCTTTTTAGTCAGTAATTAGCATTTGCAGTAGGGTTTTTTTATTATTTGAATAACATTCATTTTATGTTCAAATAGTCAAAAAAAAAATAACATTCGATATGACGATATAACAGTTTTTCGTTTTTAAAATTAGAAATATACCTAGATTATATAAAAAAGTCATTTATCAACTAATTAGCAACTTATAGATTTTAGGGGAAAATATTTATGTAATAAATGTAACGATTCGAGCGGCAAAGGAAGAACCCATAAAACTTCAGGTGACGGTGGCCCTACCATTAATTTATCGACAGGTCGTGGTAACAGGCAATAAGGAAAATATTTATGAAGTAGAACAGACCCCGAACGATTTTCATTAGCTAATTATTTCCGGTCTATCAGAACACTTGTAAGGTGTCTCGAGCCGTAAATTCTGACACATAAGTGTCATAAAAAATACCGTAAATGCTCATTGTCTTACTTAATTTCTCAAAAGAAAATTTGGTTAGAACGTTATTATTCAGAAATCTCGTAATTTCACGCATATGAACCGATAATTTGCCCATTTTTCATATACATACACAGGAGGTAAGAGCTTTCGACTTAGTTTCAACTACTTTTGATTAAAATTTATACATATAATAAAACAGTAAAAATATTTTGTCTGTATATTTATTAGTTTTGACTGAAATGGACAGACGTTTAAAAGAATAATAGAACTTTTTAATTTTCTTTTTTAAATTTTTTGTCTGTCTGTATGTATGATCACACTAATCTCCGAAAGTACTGAACCGATTTACTTAAAACTTTCACCAGTTGCTTTGTTTTAACTCAGAAAAGCATTTAAAGATTGTTTAATCAAAATCGGTTCATTAAAAAACAGTTATTGTCATTTGAATGAACTCATGGCATAATTACTAATAATTCTTCAAGAATCCGCTAGATTATGCTTTTTCATATTATCAATTTCTACGCGCTATAGAGATTTTTTCACATGAGGCCTTATACAGGAAAATAAATTCTTTGAGTTTACTTTATGTACCTACCACAAAGAATTGCTTTATGATATATCTATACCAAAATTATTTTATTCGTCACTTGCATTTAAGTATTTCATATATTAATATGATTTGAATATTAATTTATTTCACATTATTTTACATTCAATTCGACATTTACGCAAACGAAGTCGCGGGCAACATCTATTAATAAGATATAAGCTACTCTTTAGAAGAATGATTTCTCACTGCAAAAAGTTGAATACAAAAACTATGATTGTAAAAACAATAGTTCAGAATTCATGTTCCAAGTATCCAAAACAGATAAAAAATAACGTGTCCTGTATTTCTCTGCGAAATAAAGGAGCCCATCCAAATATTTTTTTCTTTTATTTGAATCACATTTTATGGTATTCTAACTTCGCGGAAACAATAAAAAGCGAGACATTTTCTCCTCGTTGGATCATAATAAGAATGGTATAAAATGGAGCACCGTGTATTTCTAGAGGCGTTTCGCTAAAGTTTTCATTGATCCTCTATGACTTTAAGCCAAAATAGGTCCATAAGTACTTCAAATTTATACAAAGCATAGTTATACCTTCAGATCAATATATATTATTTAAATGATATGTGGTTTTTTATTACTTTATCTAAATATTAAGTTCAGTAAATGACGTGGCAATTTGTTATTTCATCTGTGATATCTTCCCGTATGTGAAGCAGGGGCAAAGCTTTAAAATATAAAAGCGTGACACTTAATATGTTTTACGTAACAGATAATGATATATGGATTCTTGAAGTTCTTTTCTTTAATGTTTAAATCAAGAATTTAAATCTGAAAAATTACTATTTATCAGATTATAACTGAAGATTTGTGTTTAAAAGATTTTCCTTATTATAAAACAAATCTTTTGTTAAAGACGGCATAAGAATATTTACGTAACCCAGTTCCATCAAAGTAGTATCGACGGGCTAAAGCAATTTTAGTAAACGAAATAGATTGACGAGTACAAATAGACAGTTACCCCAGTGGAATTTTATTGCATGCTAACCACGACATTGGGTATTATACATAGGTTGCTATTTACATTCGATGCTTTGAACAAAATGGGACTGGCATCAGGGCTGGCTTTCCATGCGTGGCATTTAACAGAGCTATCTCAAACCAAATTGGCACGTTTAATTGAACGCCTGTTCAGCTATTAGCGCACGGGACAACAGTTATTGGCAGTAGGCGGGCGGTCGTATTCGGAGCGAGCAGATCACACGTACGCGGCACATGTCGAAAAGCTACATTCTAGGAGCACAAAGTTAACACGTTTCTCTTTGCCGACAGTATCGTCATTTTGTATCGCATGTCTGTGTAAGCTGTTAGTACGTTGGATTTCGTCTACGTCCAACATGAATATTCTTTTTCAGTAAGGAATTTTTTTTTCGAAAATAACTCTAACTCTTGTTACATATATAGAGGTTAAGGTCCGTAATTAGAAGAGTAATAGATAGACCGCTTTCTTTCTCCTATTACATTATGAAATCTGATGCCTCAATTTTTTTCCGAGTTAGAGCATAATATTTCGTAGTGGTATGAGCCTGCTGCATGATTTTGAGCCTACAGCATGAATGGACCGGTACGTCCGGGGCAGTACCACACTCCCACAGAAGACCGATGCCTGAATGGCGGCTATCAGCCGCCATGCTCCGTCCGGTAAGTGGGAGAGCCGGAAGTCCAACTTCCCCGTTCTTCCCATTTGCGGATGGTTTTTTAAAAGCCGGCAACGATTCTATGACCCCGTGGTGTTGCAGGTATCTATTGACGGCGGTGATCACTTAACATTACGTAACCCGCCTGCTCGTTTGCCTCCATCTTGCATTGAAAAAAAAATGACAAATATAATTTTGGAAATATTATTCTTTTTTAATGTGACACGGCCAATAAATCGCATAATGGTGTCGTAAAATTTCGGCGGTATTATCTTGGGAAAACCCAGCTATTTTACATTCACCTGCGAGGTTTCCCTCCGCGTCCAATTTATGTTAGTGGGCACAAAACGAACGCTGACAAATGTGGAAATAAAATGAACATACGTTTTATCTCTATATTCACGGAGCTGGTTTTCATTCCCGCGGCGAGGTGCGCGGCCTGCAAGGGGCGTGAAGACGCGGGGGAGAGACCTCTGTTAGGATGTACTCAAATTACACAAGTATTATTTGGGTAATACATTCCTATATTCTCAAGCATAGCACAATTATATGTGTGCTCCTTATGAATATTGATGTAGGGACTGAAATAAATTAGTTTAAATATACTTAATGATGGTCCTCTACTGTGAGAATTTCGATATAAATATTAGTACCCAGATATTGTTATTATGTTATACTGGAATCTTATTTATCGAAATCTTTTTATTTAAAAGCAAATTAATTAATTATAAAAAAAAAAGTTTCATGACACAGGCTTCTCCCTTGTCTTGTAGAAGCTTTAATTATAATATCTTCCATATTATAATAAAACCTTGTACAAGAGAAGGGGGACGTCTGCGCAGACATTTATTATGGAAACGTCTTAAAAGCATGCCTGGACTTTTCAACCACTCGCATAGTTCTTTCTTAGGTACGATACAGCGACGGACGAGAAGAAACTAAGTGGAACTTTTCCCAGGTTGTCGTATATAAAAAGAATTTTTAAAGATACTTCCCATCGCAACTTAGCTGCGCTTTAAACTTTGATCTGGACTCGACTATCGTGTACATTGTGGTTTGCACGCTGTATTGTAGTTGCAAGAATTAAATGTTTTTGCACAGTCCACGGTATATTATTTTCGTTTAAAATGTAACACGATACTCAATCACTGATTTATTTCAAAGTCAATGCATAGTGTAATCATATACGGCAACAATAATTTATATATATATAACTACGGAAGTATTTTATACAGTTAAGATTTCAAATGGATTAATAAAGTTTCATACATATTAAAGAAAAAAGATTTATGTATATTTTCCGCAGCGCGTAGAATATCGTAGGCTGCTACGAGGCTACAACGAACTATGTGCTACGACAAACTACAGCATGCGAGGATCGAACTACGAACGAGCAAGACTCTGTACTTGATAAATAAAGTTCCGTTCGCGGCTCCGCCTCGACGCGGGCTTCTGATAACCGCGCATATCGTAAAACTTTATTTACCACCTCCGCTTCAATTTGTCTTTGCAGAAAGTTTCCAACTCAGATATGATGATAACTTCCAGTTGTTACGTTCGGGGGAACGTGCAATATGTAATCTATGCATTCGAGAAGAAGTTTTGCGGGAAATATTTCCGTCTCTTAAATCATTAAAGCCAATGTTTAATTATAATTGTTTTGAGACAATATTGTGGGTTTTTATTTCATCTGGAAATGGCAACCTGTATCTTTTAGAATAGTATTCGATAGATTATTCAATAAAAATATATAAATTGTTATTAAGTTTCTTAGACAAAGAAGAAAAGAACAAATACTCTTTCAATTGTGAACATTTTTCTTGTAATTTCGATATAAATTTCCCAATTTAAACATAACATTCCAAGGTATAATAGATATAATTTACTAAGCTTCCTGAGACGAAAATCTTTTTCATCCCGTTTTTATCTTAAATTACATTTTCACGAAATACACTTCCTTGAACCGTTAATATTTTTTATCTGCATTAATTTACTGTAATAATACAAAAGTGCTTTCGCGCCCGGTGAGCCATTTCCCATAGTCCCAGAGTAATTACACGGCGCGGCTCACAAAGGTCGGGCGCAAGGGGCGCGGGCGCGGGCAGCCACTCCATAGGCTTCACTCTCAGAATGTTTGACAACTCAATCGCAATATTATGAACAAAATTAATCTTTCAATTCTAAAGAGATAAGGATACTTTTCATCCCTAAAAAAAGTATTGGTCCCGTGGGAAAGCTTTTCCAACTGAATGTCAAATATCGCTACGACAGCGGAGGCGGCATTTGATTGCTTCCGTTTATATCAAAATATTTTATTTGACGGGAAAATATTTATATCCATTTGGCAAGAAAGTAAGAAAGCGAATTAAAAAAACATTTTGATACAATTTTTGTATATATGTAAATGGAAAAACAAAAATTATTGAGTGAAACTTAAGTAAGTTTAAATTGAACGGCAAACAGTTGAGAGATTTCAAGAGCTTTAATGACTGTAGACAGTGGAAACATACGAGAATAAGAGGCCTGAGACACAAAATGAAAAGAACATAGATGAATGACTCATACAGTGAAATGTTCTACATACGAAGATATAAGAATAATAATAAAAATACCCAAAATAATTTAAGATGAACATCTAAACTGATTTCCTTAATCTAAATTAATTGTTTGCCTATGAACCATGTCCTAGGAAAACAGTAAGTTAATTTGAGTGAGAGGTGGCTCGTTAAAGCGCAAAATAAGTAAACACAGTCTCGCAGTTTTGCATTTTTACTGTATCTTTACAGTGCAGGTTGCATTTCTGGTCGCAAGAAGCCAGAAATACATAATTGTTTATACACTCTACTAATACCACTACCAATACTGAGATAAGTTTACTTCTACCTTACTAGAAACCAACAAGAAATGATGGATGTATGAGATAATGGATTTATGTGTTTATTCCACACTTTTGTTACTTTACAGTCGCCTCCACGGCTAGCCTAATGAAGCCATAACGGCGCGAGGAATGGAAAACCAACACCGGCACAGCTGCTGTTATTGTGATGATCACTATAAAGAAGGAATTACGAAACTCCACGCTCTACTAAGCCAGCGTTATAGACCTAAAGCTTTCGCTTAGGGAGTAGTAGCGTTATATTAATTACTAAGTTGTGTATCGACTTGACTGTTTAAATTTTTTGTTTATATGTTATCTTTGTTATCATTGAATTTCTATTGTTTCTTCCAAAATCTAGATCTTTTTTTAGACTCTTAAGTTGTACATAATACAACAAGGTACAATATATTTTCAATGCCCGAAATTCCTTCCTTCCTTGATGGAGATGTAGAGATATAATATAGTATACTAATGTTCCACGAAATATTCCATTCAACAGAATACCCATTCTGTTGAATGATTTGTATGTCAGAACAGAAGCTGTTGCGAACAGTACAATTGGGAATAAGTGAAAAGCAGATTCAGATCACGGGCCGGTGTTCCGAGCGCACGAGTTCGATATTGGGTTGATGGCCCCCGCGCCGCGGCGGCCGCACTCCGTACTTATAATCTAATATTCGCAATTTACGAGGATCGCAGAAGAGGGCCGCTGGGAGCCATAGCACTGTCATCGCGCCGGCGTACCTGCCGGTTGCACTTACCCAGCCGTTAACTCTATCGTTGTTGCTTTTTATACTTTTTACGAGGGTAATGTTGCGTACCTCAGAGAATGGCTCGACATGACTGTACTTTTATTTTAAAAGGTTTAAAAGTTTCACTAAACTTTCGACAGGTGTAATTTAAATCGTTTTTTTCAACTATATTTCTTAACAAAGCTTAGAGCGGTGTGGAGGCTTGGTAATTTATACAATACTAGCTTATGCCCGTAACGTAGTCCGCGAACCACTACTGTTGTTAATATCTCGGATTAAACACTGCGTAACTTACGCTGTACTTATACGTTTATATTACGTTTTACAATACAACAGTAAAACCCTTACCATCTAGTAGTATTTCCATGATAAGCGTATAAACATACAAACAGACAGATAATTTTTTTAAAAACAAACGTTTTGGCATATATGGGTACGGTACTAAAAAATTGGATATAGGTATCCATATATCTTTGTCCTTTTTATCTGCCATGTAAATACATAGGTCAGTTACAGTTGTATTATATGTATAGATGTCCCGTCAGTGTTAGTAAATCATTCCATTACCGCAACCGTGTATATGAGTTTTTATCGCCAACAAATATATTGAAATTAATTTGGATCATTAACAAAAACCCGATCAGACAATGAGCTAACCTAAGTTTGAAGATAACAATAAAGGGAAACTTTTATAAAAAGTATGATTCTATCAAAGATTATATTTAGTATAGGCTCTTAAAGCCGATAAGATTTGAGAAAGGGCTCAGGGCGAATACAGAATAATAGCAATATCATTAAACTTCAACGAGAGAAGTAACAATTGTTGCACGCGTAGATAAACAGAATTTGACTGAGTTTTTATCTTTATTGCATGCTTACAATGTACGAAGTGGAATATAGGTACTGTTTTCTACGCAAAACATAAAAATTGTATTCTACAAAATGATAAAAAAGATATATATGGTATTTATAAAACATTAATATGGAAAATATTAACATATTTATCTTTAAAAATACCTTGATCCCAAGCTAAAAGCGGGAAATTTATGTATTAGACGAGTTACCGAGCGCTCCTACTTCAGAGAAAATATCAAGACATGATAAATGATGTATGCGAAAAGAACTATTGCTAAAAGTAGCAACGGCTATTGTAAGTGACTCTTATTCAATAGCAGAGCTTCAATACAAAGTCTTTCCCGGATCCACACACTTAGGTAAATCTACAATATCCTTCGATATCTACTGTAGAGACGCGTGCATGTGGGAAAATACCCTGATGTTTATTTTCAAAGCTATACAACAAAATACACTTAAAATACTTTCTAATCATTGTAGATAAATAGCACCAAACTTATATTAAAATATGTGTATTTAAATGATTACAAAAAGGCAACAGACCTAATTTTGTATTACCATAAATTTAGATACTTAACCCAAGTTGCACAAACAGAAACAAAGCGAGATAAAACGACAACCTTCCCTTCTGAATTCAAAATAACCTAAAGTAAACAATAGGACAATACAATTGGAGTTCGGCCGGCGTCATATTTACTCAAATTTGAATCCGGGACGTGAGGAGTCAGCAGTCTATTACGTGACCGTTAATAGCATTCAGGCGGGGACTGCGGACTCCAGCCAGCAGACTAGCTCCTCGGCCCAATCGTTACTCCCGAGCCCGGTAGCCCGGGGCGGGGAAAGATCTATAAATTACTGGAACGACAACTCGTTCTGCGCCAGATAAAGCCACGCCGCAAAACAATGCTCCGGATCTCCGGACGAATGCCTTAGTCGTTAGCAGGGAGAATCGGACATCTTTATGAACTGTTTATTCGACGGATTGTGAATTGTCTCAAGATTTTGGAACTGATTTCATGCGACAAATTTCTAAATAAAATCCATTTATTCAATATTATGGTTACCAGCTCAGTCACTTGAGGATAAATATTTTTCTGTAACTCACGACTATCCCCGATTTCGTTTCTGAATACGCGTTCAAAGGCGAACGTTTCTGAACTCCCAATAATTTAATAAAGAAAGTTTCGAAAGCGTGCGTGGCTGGCACGCTCGCCGCAAAAAGCCGAAAACTTTGATTCAATTAAAACAGAAAGTTGAACGAAGAAGTTACGAGCGCGCCAAAACCGTTCGATGCGACGGCCGCAAGACGCAGCACAGCGCCCGTAGGAATTTTTGACCCGAGCGTACTTTTTGAGGGCACGAATCATTACATGCACACTGGTTTGCCTGTAATATGAATATATCAAATTATGCAAATACTCGCTTTTCAAGTAGTTGATATCAATTCCATGATTACACTTAATAGGTAATATTCAATATTCACCGGACAGATTTTAAGAAAAAAAAAAAGATGTTGGTCCGGTGGGACACAGCCTCGTAGCCTGCGAAAGTCGCTGGTGGGGAATAAGGGGTGTCGAGCATTGTTATGCAAATTGAGGTCGTTATTTCGCTACGAGTGAGGAAAGAGCGCGACAGCGGCCGCCCCCGCCTTACGACTTTCCCCCGCACACCGCAACGCGGAAGACGCTTTGCATAATTGGTAATACAAGTAGTCAAAAATAAAAATAAAACAGAACTATAATTCTGTTGTAAGTTCAATGTTCAGATATTTATGAAGAAGTAAGGATCACTTTTTGGTAAATTATACCACATGAAAGCTAAGCATGTTATTTTTATTTGCTAATTACGTGTGCCCAGGAACCACAGCAATATCCACTTTAATTAGTAGCTTTATAAGAGTTTTCGAGATTATCCAATAATTTTCTTATAAGTATATATTAATCTGCTAAGAGTGTTTTCAAACATATGTATCTAGTCATATTTTAAAATATTTAAACCTAAATACGTGATAGTTTTTTCCATAATAGTCACTTTATAATTTTTTTGTGTCGTGGCTAACTTGCGTTGCGAGAGTCGATTATAAAGTTACAAAATGAACCAATCAGTAAGTTATCATTATATTTTATCTTTAATTTGTGTAAATAGGCAGAGCGGATAGTAGTACACATCGGGCACCTAGTGCCTGTAGCAGCTATTTATAACTGCGACTAGAGAAAACTTCACACAGTAGATGAGTACAGACTACTATTTGACTTACAGAGACAAATACTCCGTGTACTGAGCGGTCTCGCTCAGGCTGCCCTACGTTTTCTGGGGAGGGCAACATAGCCCGAGACAACAGCAGGCGTAACCCTTCAGCTCCGCCGCCCGAACTNNCCATTGTCTTGTATTTCTGCGTATACATATATTTTTTCCTATAAAGTTTGTATAAATATGGTCTATACACGATATTGAGTAATTGGTAACGCGCGTTGGGTTTTTCATTTGCGGTCCACCACCACCTTGAAGTTGAAAAGCCGACCCTGCTATTTTTGTTTTCTGTATCAGGCCCAATAAAATGCGGCGCCTGATACAGAATTATATCTGACCTCCAAACTGTGATTAAAACGAAGACTACTTTTTCTTTAATCCAATTATTTGTTACTCGAATTCTACTTGTATAATTTTACCTGTGCACAATTACGTGCTTATTCTGTTATTCAGTAGTGTCTAATTATTTTTGGTGTGTATGTGTTTAAGAATAAATATACATGCAAAAAGTGATTACTCGGCCATTTATTGCTATGGTTTAATTTATTCTCATGTAGATATACAAATGGAAATACTGGACACGACTTTGGAATACTTCGAAGAAATAGTTAAGAAATCTACCCTTTGAATTGAAACAACGAGATAGATACAAAAATGGAAAGATTAAACTCAAAGACTTTACTAACTTAAAGATTTTTGTCAAACGAGTAAGAAATGTAGGTAAATAAGGGCAGATAAAAATAAATGTCCTGTACTATGTAGAGTACGTAAAAATTGTTTTCATTTTTTTAAGTGAGAGGGAGGCAAACGAGCATGTGGTTCACGTGATGTTAAGTGATCACAGCTGCCCATAAACAACTGCAACACACACGGGGTCACAGAAGCGTTGCAGGCGTTTAAAAAGACCCCGCCCTCCCCAAATCGGTCTTCTGTGGGAGTGTCGTACTGCCTCGAACGAGCCATTCATGCTGCAGGCTAAAACAGCATGCAGGAGACTCATACCACTACGAATTCATTTATTAAAATTATGCTGCACACTCATTTATTGAATGAAAGTTTAAATTTGGAAGGTAGACGCCTACCTTCATTTAAACTTTATAGTGTGCATAGTCTCAGAATCAAATATCTGTGACATACGGCTAGACGGACATGATGAAACTGTAAGGGTTCCGTAAATATGGAAAGGCATTTGGCAACGGTACACTTAAAAGGGTTTAGGCATCATTTTATCCTTATTTCCTTTTTACAGATTCCTTAACTTCTGTGGCATTTTGCACAAATTATTCACAATAAATAACAAATTAAAATATCCGCAGCCTTATCTAGAATGAGCACCCTCCAAAAGGAGATCATTTTTCACTATGTAATCGTCTAAATTTTCCTCGCTCCGCTAAAATTACTAAAGTTGTGACCATCATATTCATATTTTCAGCCGAATTATCCAATATAATAAGTTTAAAAGAGTAAGAGACGACTTTTAAAAGGAAAAGTTCCGCGAAAGCACGTAATGGCTCATCCCGCTCACGATTCCACTGCCCGGGGCGGAACTGGCGGACCGGCAGCGTCAAATAAGTTTCTAATTGCTTATATTACCAAGTTATATTCGCTCTTGGAAGTAATTAAGTCAGGAAGTTGAACCACATTCACGTATTTCAACGAAACTTAACAGAGATTTCTTTAAACCTCTGAGAAAATGGAAAGAATATAATAATTCTGGAAGTCGTGAATTAAACACTTCTCAGTGAGGATGTGAAAACGAAAGCACTTTGATATAACTCAGCCGCAAAGGTTAGGTACTGCGCAGCCCATTGAGGCGAAGCGGTGAAATGCATCCGCGTGGAAAAGTCATGAAAAATGCCCTCTCCTTTTTACGGTGTAAGCCTCTCGAAGAGGTGACAAAACGTTCGCACGCGGTCTGCTTGCGGCGTTATAATAGTGTCGGTTCTACACGAACCTTGCTTGTGCATCGAGTTTTTAACGAGAACACTATACCTCATGCCGTTGTGACTTATGAAATTATGTCAACTGTTTTGTAAGGCTTTTCTTAATTTTATCATAGAATAAAAGTACTATATGCCCGTACTAATTTATTAAATAGCAAAACGAAATATTCATTTATCGATAAAATATAAACATGTACAATCCTATGATACACTAAGTAGGTTCTTTAGGTATTTGAACTGTTAAGAGCTTTGCCTAAAAACTAAGGGAGCTTTGTAATTAGGATAACATTTCTGTGGGAATTCTTACAAAGAGTTGCTGCAAAAATAAAATGTATATAAAGAATAATATTCGAGTAAGGAAGCTCTCAAAACTAAGAGAGATGAAGGAAATGTGTATGCTATTCCTGCTTTCAAGTTGGCAATAATAGCGTGGATATGGAGCGTGCTCGTGGCGTTGCCGTGGCAGTAAATTAAGTACCTACGGCGAGCGAGCCCGCTATCTAGCGGAGATACCGCTCACAATACCACACTGAGGGATTCAATCTATCAAAGGATTTATACGTATAAAATACAAATTGATCAATGTTACTTTTCACTTTTTTATACATTTTTATACATCAAGAAATATAAATAATCTTTATAAATATAAGGAATAACTCCATCACCAGTCAGCGGGGATAGGACTGAAACTATCGATAGTTTTTATTTGTGAATGATTTTACATGTATCGTAACTTGATTAAAACTGATATTTTATCAATAAAACCTTATGACCTCATATGTAAACCTTTTGACTACACAAATCCATTTATTTATTAGTAACAAACAATTAAAAAGTTAAACCTTTAAAAGTCTCTATCAATAAAACATTTAAAATACAACTTTTAAATGTTTGTGTTTTACAGTAAACGTTTTCTTTTGTCTGTTTACTAAATGTTTGATTTGAGGGTTTATATGTCTGCAAGCAAAAGTATTATTATGAAATTATCATTATTTTCTTCTTACAGAAATTAAATGCACATTAAGATATAAGCGGATATTAAAGTCGACCAAAAAAGAGATAGTGGTTTAAATTGAAGTTGTTCCGCCATAAATAATAACCCCAACAACGGACAATTGCTTCCAACATAATTCCAAAAGGAATTTCACAAAAGAAAATAAAGAAGCCCGACTTAAATATAGTGTATCGGTGTGCGAGTGTTTACGAGCCAGGCGCCTGAAAATAAACAAACCCACAGTAAAGCACAAAGGCCAGGGTTGTGGGAAATGGAACCCCATTCACTATTTCATTACTGCTGACTAACAAATGAGCCACGTTCAAGAACCTTGTAAGAAAAATATTGAGTTGTAAAATAAATTACATATACATATATACTTACATACTTTTTATAACTTTGCAATCGTTCCACATTATGTTGACTGTTGGTACTAGAAATAGTGATTATGGTGAATCTTTTCTTTTCTTCATAAATTGTCACAAAATATTAAATATGTAACGCAAGATATGATAACAAATTGAGGATTTATCTCACTAATGCTCCTATGTTGCTTAATTCTTAGTGCTTTAGAAAAATTAAAAATAAGAAATTCCAAACAATATGTCGAATATTTTGTGCAAAGTTAAACGTAGTTCCTAAAATAAGTTTTACCCTTTACATAAGTATAAAGGGTAGAAGAGCACACAATAGGGTGTGAGTTTGTGGCGAGGGGTTGGCTGTAGCGGCCGGCACCGGCTTTCAGTGAGAATTGCTGGGAAAAGGCGAAGTTACGTGCGCCCCAAACTTGTTCTAACATACACGTGAAAACGAGGTCAGAACCCTCGATACTACTTAGGAAGAACAATATAATTCGTAACATTATGAGTAGGCATGAGGTACTAATATTATTAGGTACAAATTATTAGGTACGAATGCTCTTTAACAAAAATAATCAAATGCGTGTATCAGGGTTTTTATACATTTTGTTTCCTTTGGGGTAAAAAGAGGTCGAAAAGAACCAAGTCAACAAATTCATCGTCACAGGACTGAAATCAAAACAGCTATGAACTTGATATTTGAATAGAAGTGTGATTTTACTATTATACATCACTTTATAAAGAGGTAATGTTTTTTTACTTTGTTCTTTTATAATTAATGCCCAACGAAGTCAGCCCCGGGTCAGCTAGTTCTTTCATATAAAGTCTCATAATTGTTTGAAAAACATTTATCAACATATATTTTTCAGTGTTTTTTCTATTATTTGATTTTTCTATTATTACTTTTTTTTCAAAACAAAAAAGAAGACCCTGGGTCTTTTTAGAGATATGTATCATAGGTAAAAAAGTTTTAGCTCATTTAGAACTAACGAAACTTCGTAATACAAACGTTTTCAAACAAAAGCTTGTTATGACTAAATAAACCTGTTTTCAAATATATCATAAACCCCGATACGGTAATTCGAGTATTTGTCTCGTCGAATGAAACACAAACGAAGAAAATGAAATTATACCGCAGTAATTACAAGGGTGGCGGGTGGATACACTACGATAATAACAATAAAATTATCCAGTGTCATAGGCGGGTGATAATGGTGCTAGCCGCTCGTTAGCCGCTCGGGATTACCTATTGTTAATGTTTTAATTTGTATCCGCCCTGGGCCGTCCAGGCCGACCCTGCGGCCGGTATATCACGTCTCCGCCACCGCCTGTGCCTTGACCGCATGGCCGCACAACCATGAACTCTCTTTAATGCTTACCCTCTTATTTTATTACCATGTTAATATTTTTAAATAAAAATATTATGCCCTTTTTTATAATTTGTAGGTACATTTTCATTGTTATGTTTGAATTTTGTCATGTTAAATTAATTTATTCAACAATATACCTATACTATAAACTTCTCGTTTTAGGGTCTATTTCACCATCTTGAGTGACAAGTAGGGTAATCGTCAGTTAAAGTCACCCGTAACTTCACATGCGAATTTCACGATCTTCGAGTAGCACTAATCATAAGATAAACTGACCCGTAACTTACTTGTCTCATAGTCTGCCAATTAGGTGGTTTACTTGCCAGTTAGCCTTTCTGTTGTCATTTACACTTAATGCCAACGATATTCCTTTAAATATAAAAATAATTTTATTTTAATAATTCATCAATTTGAAATTTTTATATTATCATGAATTAGATGAATTATTTTGCGGGAAAAATTGGTATATACAACGATACCTCATAGATTTGTTTGTCCCGCCTGCAATTATTTAAAATATATACATTGTGTATTGCATACGATTTAACTAAATTGTAAAGCTTGTTTTCCCCTTTTTAGTCAGTCATTAGCATTTGCAGTCGGGTATTTTGTTTTTTTTGAATAACTATTTTTATTAAGTGGTTTAATTTAGCTAATAAATCATAAAAAGTAGGGAAATAACTTATCGTAGGTACATAATTGGTATTTTTGTACAAGATATACCAACATTTGCACATCTATCTATTTTAACTTTATTCATTAAATGGGAACATAATGAACCTTTTTTTGTGTCTCTACCTGAGGTGTCTGCGCTATAGAAAAAAAAACAAGGACGAGTCACATTGACGTATTATTGAATGAATGTGACGAATGATTTGTTACATCATTCATTTAACCAGTGAGTTACTACTCAAAGCTTTATTTTTGCTTGTGAAATTGTTAAAGGTTACTTTTAACTTTTACTTGCCATTAACTGGGAAGTAACTAATCAATAGTTTACTTGGATATGGTGAACGAGGCCCTTAATAAAACATCCATGATTATTTTTACTAATTTCTGCTATCGTTACTTAACCCAGACATAGTAATTTCATATTTAAATTCTTTATTTTAAATATAAAATTATGAAAATAGGTAAATAAAGAACATTTTGTTCTTTGTTAACTTTTTTTTTGTTAATTTTAAGGGTATGAAATATAATGAGTTATATCATTTCGCTTTGACAAAAATAACATAAATAGAAAGAGCAATTTTCCTAAAAACTAATCAAACAAAAAAGGAAGTTGAAAGAAAATGTATATCCATAATAACGAAGAGAGTTAGGAGACGGCGCTAATGAGAGGGCATAAAGCGTGACGTCGTAAAGCCAGAGCATTAAGCGCTCGCTGCCAGAAGCTGCCCGTAATCTATTCGTAGCTATTTTAATTAGCATCGTAGTAATAATACAGCGGGGGTAAAGTTTTTGTGCCATCTTCGTCTATATTTCCCGAGGCGTGGTCTCGGAGCCGCCTAGCCTGGCCGACGACGCCGAGCTATACCCGACGATTGGGAATACTTAAAACAACTTTATGTTCAGTATACTTATAAACTTCTACGCTCAAAAGTTATAATGGGTGTTATAGGTGTTGGCAATACAAATTGAAATAAAAATTGCTGTAGAAATAATATAATAACTTTACTAACAAACAGTTCTTATTATATATATATATATATA
>JADGIL010021425.1:0-11133 GCA_020352625.1 Cactoblastis cactorum | reverse complement strand
ATTAAACAATTACAGACTGTAAAAGTATAATAGGCGGACTTAATGCTATAAGCATTCTCTGACAGTCAACCTTTGGGTTAAACAGAGAGTTTTTTATGTCGGAGGGAGGCAAACGAGCAGGGGGGTCACGTGATGTTAAGTGATCACCGCCGCCCATAGACAACTGCAACACACGCGGGGTCACAGAGGCGATGCCGGCCTATAAAAAGGGTCCTCCCCAAACAGGGTGGACGGGGCGTTGGAGAGGGAAGTTGGGCCTCCGGCTCTCACACTCACCGGACGGAGGAGTTGGATGGTGGAGGAGAATTTTAAATCTCACCACGTACTGGTATGAGCCTGCTGCATGCTTTTTTAGCCTGCAGCATGAATGGGCCGGCTCGTCCGGGGAAGTACCAAACTCCCACAGAAGATCGACGCTTGATTGAAAAAAACGACCCGTTTACCGCACTCTGACATAAAAAATATATATGTATATCACCAAGGGGAGGGGGGGTTAAAACTGCTTCAAAAAGGATTACTTGATTAATGAACCGGCCCTTACGCAATGAGCCAAATTTCTATGCTGGTCTGCAGAAGAAGTAAAACGTAGAAAATGCTGCAATGGAGTTCGTTCCGCTACAAGGGGGCATTATAGCCCACTTCGGGAAAGGCTGTCTTACAGAGCAGAGTTGTGCGACTAAGGGCTTATGAAAAAGGAAGACCTGGAGTAGTAGAACATGCATTCATACAAAATTATCCTTTTCTGAGTAGAATTTATTATAAAACTAGCTATTTCCTGCGACTTTGTCTGGTAGATTACTTAGTACTACTACAATAAATAATATCCCTCGGAAACCGTACATTTCTCCAGGATAAATAGTACCTATCTTTTATTCCAGGTCATTGTTCATCGCTATGCCAAATATCATCCAGATCTGTTCGGTAGATTTTGTGTGATGCATGTACAAACATACAGACAGACAGACAGACAAAAATTAAAAACAATCGTTTTGGTTTCTGTAGGTCCTATAAACAGCCCCTACATATGTTTTTCTTAATTATCTCCCATGTACAGACACAGCTCAGTTACAATTTTGTATAGACATGTTTTAAATCGTATTAACTATGAAAAATCAAAAAAATTACTTAGCCAAGACCCTCTTGGATTTATTACTAGTATCTACTTCAGAATGCCGCAAATCTTGATGCACTATAATTAAATTCCCAGAGATCTTATTCCCGCTAACTTGTTTGAAGTCATTTTGTGAATCTTCATTTCTTTCGACTTGTAACTCATTACGGCCAACACCTATTTTCCGGTCCAACTCCCAAGGTCTCCATTTAACAGGCATTTTTATTAATTTTCTGATGGAGAAAAAGCATGTTATGTGTTTACGTATATTATTTTCGTATATATCATACCTACTGGCTGAGCCACTGCGAAAAATTAGCAGGTAAAAATATGTACAGAACTTTATGGATAAAATTAAAATAACTATAAAAATAATAAATACCTGTATGTCTGGCGGCTTACGGATCTAACTACATTATAACTAATTATAAATTTACTACTTAAATGTTTATTTATATTAGAAAACGGCTAAAATTTTAAAAATAAATAATTTATCAAAAGTGAGGTACCTAATTCAAGATATTTGTTTTTTTTTTTGACAGAAACACAATGCTGCCACTCGTTACAACAGAAATAGTTTGATCATAAATTTTGATGTAAAAAAAATCGCATGTAATCGATTATCGATTTTCATAATAAAGTAAAAAGATAGAAATTGTGATAGCTACCTTAAAACCACGTGGGGCACCAAGGTCGAATTTATGTTTTCAACTTGTCAAGCGCGGCGTGTGATAAATTAATTCCACGGGCCGTTATCGCAACGTGTGCTAAACAAATTTAGTTCTTATATAAAGGAAGTAAGATTCAACATACATTGCACGTTTGGCCCACGCATAGTCGCCAACCCAGGCAATATATCTTAGGCCGTATACTGCCCGTGACAGTTCGTAAACAAACTGGAGCTACCGCAACAAAAGGGTTCTAACATTTTAGGTGATAAATACTATGTTGGCATTAAATTTTATCGTTTTTCACAAAAAAATATTTTTAAAAATTGTGCAATAAATATTTGCAACATTTAACAATGAAGATCACAATCGTAAGCCTTATCAAGCTAATTTGACACTTACCAGATGAAAACAACACGAGGTTGAATAATCTTGCAGAGTCATCTGAAGTACATCTTGCACATATCGATCACAGACAGATTGCAGTCTCTCAAAAACACTAATAAAAAAAGGAAGAGGTTAGCACCAAAAATCGTCAATTCCGGAACTTATATTTGATATTTCACTGAGTACCGTTAGTAAGAAGTATTTTGACAACAAACTAATAAACAGAGAATTAACTAGCGATGTATGCTCGTTAAATGAATCACAATCAAAATAAAAATAGTCTCGCAGACGCTGCGTCGTCTACCGCGCCGCTGTCTGTCTGCCCTGCTGTCAATATTCGTCAAAACGAAAATGGCGACACCCTCGACAGAATACGATCAACGCCGGTCTGCCAGCTACAGCCCTCCCTTTCTATTGCCGAGTAAGGAAAAGGACGCCAAATGGACGTGTTGTCTTCAGCCCGACCGGACTGATTTGTGATGTCACGCCCAGCGGCGTAACGTTTTGCGTAATTACACGTTCATGATGCTCAGTAAACTTGTTTTAATAACGCCAATTTACGATCGTTTCGTACTCTAGTTCGTCATAGGAAAGTGTCGGCCGTGGCATAGGTTAATTATAGCTTTAATGTTACATTATTTTAGTGTAATACGTCTTTGCGCATGTTAGGCCCGTCCCACCACTCAATATCTGTCTCGGGACGCCTCCTACTTCTTCTTATTTTATTCAGTACTTTTTTCAGATGCTCATCTCAACTGCATTAATTCGATGACTGTAGTCGCAATGCAGTTTGATTAATAATGAAGTTACTTAGTGCTTTGTAACCGGACCTGCCTCAAATCCAATAAAAGTTTTATGTAAAATTTGTTATTAATAATGCATGTTTATGATGACTGCTTATTTTTGTTATATGACCTCGAGCAAGAAAAAATATTTTATATTCATAACTAATATAACGTTTGAAACTAAGTCTATGTTATATCTTAGGTTTAAATTAGCAAGGGTAATTGTTTGTGCAACTGCATAAAATTATTATTATGTCTAAATTAACAAATGTCTAAATAAAATTTAAATCACCTAAACTAAATATAAACCTATGTAATTCAAAAATTAAAACTATATATCTTAATGAACAATTATATCATATTTTAATGATATTCAAATGTTATATGTACATTAACTAGATATATATTTATTTATTATTATTTTAAAACATTTCAGATCCTACCACAATACTGTATTCTTTGTTAATCTAATTATTATTCATTTAGAATTTTATCATATCAATCGATAATATTAGATAATAATGATATGAGATATGATTTTTTTTTACGAGCGTCTATATTTTGTAGATATCAAAACATATTGGCATGAAATGAAAACAAAAATAAATATAAAATAATTGATTATAATAATTATTAAAAATCAATTCATATCGATTATAAATCGATTAACAAATTAAGTGTAAAAGAAAAGATCATCTCTATTTTTGTCAATAGTGTAAGGTAGTAAAAAAGTGCAAGGGAAAGCGTGGAGAAATGTCATTGTCATTGAAGAAGCCAGCTGATTTTGACATGAAATTCTTAGATTTATTCACCGCGATAATTAAAATTATTAATTATGAAATATATTTTCTAGTAATGTATCTTATATATGTATAAAAAATAAAAGAATGAATCAAAACAAGCTTAAATAGATTTTTTTTTTCCAACTATTGTTTTTTTTCTGTTGGCAATACCTAAAAACCTGTTCCGTCACTCAGATTTCCGGCTGTCATTTTTCATCCGTTGAAATTGGATTCGAAATATTTAAATAATTAAATTAATATCACTGTTTGATTGAATATCGTGCCAGACACGTTTTGTGTATTTCTTTTGTATATTTTTAACTTTACTAATTTATGATGGCAGATACCACTCGCACATCAAGAATATCCTCTTACAAAAATGCGGGCCAAGGAACTACTGTAAGCAATTTTTAAAACTTAGTTTTTGTACACGTATCTCTCTCTGTTGTCTTTTATTACTCAGTAAAACACATTATTAGTTATAATTATTAATCTTTCTAACATTATTTCCCAAATTTTAACAAGTTTTGCTATACAAAATTTATTTTCTTTCCACCCCCTTTATTTACATAATAAATAGGTGCAGATTATATTTTTGTGTTTATAATTGATCTAGCTTCTGACTGCGGCTTCGCTCGCGTAAAATTTTGATAGGAGGGGCAAAAAGTTGCCTGTGTCACTCTCTAGCCCTACAACTATCTCCACATATAAAATCACACATGGAGCAACGGATTAGCCGTTGCTCCATTTTGACGTGAAAGATGGACAAACACACTTTCCCATTTATAATAGTATGGATAGTACGGATTATTCATGGGGAAGGAACTATTTGTGTTACATTTTACTAATCATCTTTGTAACTACGTACATCAGCAAAAAGAAAGCCTAGGAATAATTTTCTATGCAATCGTGTAGAAACTCTGGAACAAACTCAGTGAGAATATCATCTTTGCACCTTCAATAAACAGGTGTAAGAACAGTTTAGACGAAATCTCCAAACTTCAAGATGCACACGCATCAGCTTAATAAGATGCTAGTGTGCTATGTATGTGTGGTAAGGTCTGAAAAGCAGTGCTGGNNNGGGGCACGCTCACACTGATTACTCACTTTTTGTATTGTTTGTTTTTATTTTTTCTTTGATGTGGTTATTTCATGTTTGTGTTTCAAATAAAAAATTTTTATTGTATTCTATATAATAAAATAAATAAATAAATCAATCACAGGACCTCAGACGCAAACGGGCCGAGGTGAGCGTAGCGCTTCGCAAGCAAGCACGTGATGAGCAACTGCTGAAGAGAAGGGCCTTGTCTCCGGAAGCCGGAGATGAGAAGGCCGAAGAGACACTGCTTACTCCTGAAGAAATTGTTAAAGGTAATTTTTTTTAAGACAACCATATGGTATTTTGTAAAGGTAAACATACTTGACTGACATGTCATGACTGGTCATGATGGATAATTACCTTTTTCTGATTGGCCTAGTTCTTGGATGTTTATCTTTATATGTATTTATTATAAAATATAGTGTCATTGAGTTAGTATCCCATAATACAGGTTTCAAACTTAGTTTTGGGCTAACTCAATTTGTGTGATTTATCCGTTTATATTTATTATACCTTTGATGTGTAATATTGGACATGGCAACAAGTACTTATATTTTTGTATAATTCTTACTGTAACTTCTTACTGTTCTTACTGTACTAGGCCTACACCATAAGGTAAAGGAAGTTGATTATAATAAACCTAAACCGCAAGCAGTGTTTCCTGAGAGCCACGGACATGACTCTGTCGGCTCCGCGGTTTCCCAGACATATCACCCAGCCTAACGAAAAGACCTCTTTGTGGTTTTTGAGCATCATGATCTCGCACACAAGTAATAGATGTTTATTTCCTTTGTTCCAGGGTTAAGATCAGCAGACCTATCAATGAAGACTATTTCGGCACGATCAGCGCGGCGAATGCTTTCTCGCGAGCAAAATCCGCCCATATCTATCATGGTGGCTGCTGGAGTCATCCGCCCACTCGTGGACGCCCTGGACCGGGATGATTGGTGAATATTTTTGTTTATAACAATACTAGCTTCTGCCCGCGGCTTCGCTCGCGTCATATTAGGGAGGGTAAATATAATGAGACGAAAAGTGTTGAGGCCCACATAAAAAATCACACTATTCCGTTGTTCAGTTTTGACGTGAAAGATGGACAAACAAACACTTTCTTACTTATAATATTAGTATGGATTCTTTGGTTTCCATGATTATTGAGGAAAAATAGGAAACTACGTTGTGCCTTCTGGCTTTTTTTTTTCTGGTGAGTGAGAGAGCCAGAGGCCAAACTTCTGTTTCCAACGGGGGTTTTACAGGCCGGCAACGCTTCTGCGACCCCGCGGCTGTTGCAGTTGTCTATGGGTGGCGGTGATCACTTAAAATTACATGACCTGCCTGCTCGTTTGCCTCTCTCTTAATTAAAAGAGAGGAAACTACTTTGTGTTATACTATGTAGCGATGTTTTGCTTGTTGCAGCTCTGATCTCCAGTTCGAGGCGGCATGGGCTCTAACCAACATAGCTTCAGGCACACACGAAAATACAATGGCAGTTGTTGACGTAAGAATCTATCTTTTATCTATATATGTATATATATATATACATATATGTATAAAACTCTCCCATTACTGAGTGAGGTAAACGAGCAGGCGGGTCACGAGATAATAAATGATCGATTGACGACCTCCGTGGTGTAACGGTACATACTTCACCGACACTCAGGAGGTCCCGGGTTTGATCTCCGGTTAGGTCATGATGGAAGATGACCTTTTTCTGATTGACCTTGAATTTGTGTGATTTGGGGTTTTTTATTTATTTTTGATTTAATCACATGTTAATATGTCGGGGGTTTTTAATGTTTAATTTAATTGTTAATATTAATTTATTTTTACAAACACAAACATTTTGAATCGAATTTTCATTGTAGTCCAATACCCTATCGTTCCCCAGGGAGGTGCAATCCCAAAATTGGTTTCCCTCCTCGCCCGCGGCGGCGTCCTAGGCGAGCAAAGTGCGTGGGCGCTCGGCAACATCGCCGGCGACGGCGCCGCCACGCGCGACGCGGTGCTGCAGGGCGGAGCCCTGCCCGCGCTGCTGGCCCTGCTCAACACCAACATGCCGCTCACACAGCTCAGGACCGCCGTGTGGGCTTACAGCAACCTTTGCAGGTCGGTTTTGACATTTTGACGACTCCCGCGGTGTAACGGTTAACGAACTTGAATGAGGCCAATTAGAGAAATACCATTTTCCATCATGACCTGCCCAAGAACCCGGCACCGCTTGGGTGAGAGGTAAGAACTTTACCACTGCGCCTACAAGGCCGTCAAACTTAGCGGAGATTTTTTTTAACACACTACTTCAAATTACCCCAAAATTAACTTATAACTTGTGATATGGAAAAGATACCTAGTCCTAGTCCAATCAGAAAAATATAGTTTTCAATCTTGACCCACCCGGGGATTGAACTCGCGACCTGCTGATTAGCAGACACGTCTAATATTATGCTATGCTAAGCCGTTTTTGTTTCGAACACTCGTGCACACTGTAAGTAAAAAATATTGCTTTTTTTCTATCCCGTAAGAAAAAAGACGTGATGCCTGTACCCGATAAAAAAAACTAAAACATCTTGTTGTTACAGGAACAAAAATCCTCTGGTCAGATTCGAACTAGTAGCCCCAGCGTTGCCGTACCTATCTGAACTGCTGGATGTATCTGATCAAGATGTTTTGGGTAAGTTTTGAAAGTTTAAAATGTCTATGATATCTGTTTATACTAATCTATACATATAATAAAATTGTAACTGAACTATGTCTGTACATGGGGTATATTTAAGAAAAACATATATAGGGGCTCGTTATAGGGCCCCTATATAGCCTATAAATAGAAGCCAAAACTATTGTTTTTAGAATTTTTCTCTGTCTGTATGTTTGTTCGCGCTTCACACAAAAACTACCGAACAGATCTGGATGAAATTTGGCCCAGCGATGGACTATGACCTAGAATAAAAGACAGGCTACTTTTTATCCGTAAATGTTCGGTTACCGAGGGATATAATTTATTGTAACCAAACTAGAAACTGACAAGATATTACGCGTAATCTACGCGGACAAAGTCGCGGGCATTAGCTAGTATACTATAATATTATAAATTGGTAAAGTTTGTAACTTTAATTATTTGTAAGGGTTAATCTTCGGAAATAGTGAACCGATCATGAAAATTCTTTCACAGTCAAGAAGCTACACTATTCAGGCTATATTTTATCGCCCAACGAAGTGGGCACGGGTCGGCTAGTCGATATAAAAGCAAAAAACACTCATCACGAAACCTCAGAAACTACAAGTGCTACGGGTCTAAAATTTTTGCACAGGGGTTTCCCTTTAGAACGTAGGTGCTTGCTGAGACGGGATTAAGCAACATTCTCACGGGATCGGGAATGATTGGACGCGAGCGTAGCCGCCGAAAAAGCTAGTGTTTTATATGTGAGTGGGAGAGCCGGAGGCCCAACTTTTTATAGGCTGGCAAAGCTTCTGTAACCCCGCGGGTGTTGCAGTTGTCTATGGGCGGCGGTAATCACTTAACATTTTTTTAGCAAGATCGTCCAGTTTATCGTACTTCGATGTTAAAATTTATTATGTTATTTGTCAGCCGACGCTTGCTGGGCGCTGTCGTATCTGACGGACGGCCCGAACGACAGAATCGAAGAGGTCCAGTGCACCCCGTCGCTTCTGAAACGTGTGATAGCCCTTTTGCAACACAGAGCGCCCGCGGTGAAAACTCCCGCTCTGAGAGCCGTCGGTAATATGCTGACCGGCTCCGATGAACAGGTCAGTTCGATATTTCAACATTTAGGTGTGTCAAAACGACCAAAGTTTTCAGGTGTCTCAAAATGACCGATATCGTTACGTCTCCCATCAAAATACCCAATATCGTCAGGTGGACTCAAAATGCCAGATTACGCCAGTTATTTTTTTTTATGAAATGGAGACAAGAGCAGGCGAGTCATATTAAGGCGTGATATTAAGTGATCACCGTCGACCATAGACAACTGCAGCACCTGCGGGGTCACGGAAGCGTTGCCGGTCTTTTAATGTTGGGCTTCCGGCTCTCCCACTTACCGGACGGAGCATGGCGGTTGATAGCCGCCGATAGGTCTTCTGTGGAAGTGTGGTACTGCCCCGGACGAGCCGGCCCATTCTAGCTGCAGGCTTAAAAAGCATGCAGCAGGCTCATACCACTACGAGAATCATCGTAAAATATGGGTGTAACGTCGACGAAGCCGCAGGCAAAATCTAGTAATAAAATAAATATGTCGTCGTCCAGACCGACCGCTGCCTGAAAGCTGGTTGCCTGGAGTACCTGCTGGCGCTGCTTCGCTGCGGGAAGCCGGCGCTGATGAAGGAAGCCGCCTGGGCGGTGTCCAACATCCTCGCCGGCACCCACGACCAGATTCAGCTCGCTTTGGACGCGGACGTGCTTAGCGAACTGTTGCGAGTGCTGCACGTCGATGATATCAAGTTAGTACACTGTTTTATGTCAGAGGGAGGCAAACGAGCAGGCGGGTCACGAGATGTTAAGTGATCACCGCCGCCTATAGACAACTGCAACACCCGCGGGGTTACAGAAGCGTTGCCGGCCCAAAAATCAGCGGAGAAGTTGGGCCTCCGGACACTCTGACATGTGTATTTGACGACCTCCTTGGTTTAACGGTCGACGTATTCGACCGATACTCGGGAGGTCCCGAGTTCGATTCCCGGTCCGGTCATGATGGAAAATGACCTTTTTCTGATTGGCCTGGGTCTTGGTTTATCTATATATATAATTATTATAAAATATTGTATCGTTGAGTTATTATATACCCATAATACAAGTCTCGAACTTAGATCGCCCACTTTAGGAAAGGCTAATCAGTCATAGGTTCCCAAACTTGTGTATTGCCCACTTTGAGAATAAATTATTAATTAGCACTCCCATTTTTTCAACTAATTAAAAACTACTATTCTATACAAAGCCCCCCTTTTTTTCTGGGTCTCTCACCGCTTCCCTTTAGGCTTGCAGCGCAGGCCGAATCGCCCTCTTTGGGAAAGGCTGATCTATATAAATGGATCGCTAAATGTGTTGCTAAGCGCATAACTCTAAAGGTTAATTCATAGTTCGGCCCACAAGGGGGCGTTATCGCCTACTTTGGGAAAGGCTGGTCTACTCTGTAAGCAAGATAGATGTAACACACCACATTAGACTGTGTACATTCCACAGATGTCAAAAAGAAGCGGCTTGGGCAATAACAAACCTGTGTCTGGGCGGGTCAGAGTCACAACTGCGGACCCTGGCTTCGGTCGGCTTCCTTGGCCCATACTGCAAGCTGCTATCGTCTCCGGACCACAGGGCCGTTCTGGTGGTGCTTGATGGCCTGGCGAATCTCCTACAGGTGCGTTGGCTCTGTCCACCCCGTAAGGGGAAAAGATGTGTTGAGAAATGTCGGAGGTACCACTACATATATCCATAATGCAAGCTTTGAGATGATTTACTTGGCTCTGTCTACCCCGTTAAGGGGAGAACGTGTAGTGAAATGTTGGAGGTATCACTACCTGATTTCGCACTGTAAGCTATGTGTTATAATTTAGCTGACTGTCCACCCCGTAACTGAGAAAGACGTGTACATTACGGCAAGCTGTTGTCGTCTCCGAAACACAGGGCTGTACTTGTAGTGCTTGATGGCCTGACGAATCTCCTACAGGTGCGTTGGCTCTGTCCACCCCGTTAGGGGGAAGGACGTTTAGAAAACTGTCGAATGTGCTTCTAAATTCGCACTGTAAACTATGTCATATACACTAGCTGACTCTGTCCACCCCGTAAGGAGTGTTAAAAGTAACATTGGCTTCAAACTGCAAGCTGTTATCGTCTCCGGACCACAGGGCTGTTTGTGTGGTGCTTGATGGCCTACGAATCTGTAGCAGGTGCGTTGGCTCCGTTCACCCGTTAGGGAGAAGGACGTGTAGTAAAATTTTGAAGTTATAATTACCTATGCTCCGACTATTGGCTCCGTCTATCCCGCAAGTTATCGTAAACAAATTGTTGTTTTTAACGACCCCCGTGGCGTAACGGTTAATGCACTTGACCGATACTCACGAGGTCCCGGGTTCGATCCCCGGTCAGGTCATGAAGGAAAATGACCTTTTTCTGATTGGCCTGGGTCTTGGATGTTTATCTATATATGTATTTGTTATAATAGGTCGGGGAAAAAGTTCCTTCGCATTTTTTAAGAAAATTCAAAACAAATTTTAATATAGTTTATTGACATTTAACTAAAGTATGTATGTACCATTTTGTTCGATAATCTTTTGCCATCTTGTAGGTAGGGACATG
>JADGIL010021410.1:20310-30529 GCA_020352625.1 Cactoblastis cactorum | reverse complement strand
GACCATCACGCAAAAACTACTGAATTATACTATTTTAATGTAGTTTTCAGTTGGATTGTAGAACGACTACATTGATAATATAAGTCGCAGGCACAAGCTTGTTTTTTAAAAAGTAATAATTTTAATAACATCTATTCGTATAGAACAATGTTAATTGAATTAACTGTTTAACAAAATTAAACATGAGATATTACAAGGCAAGCAACCTTCACTATGATCATTAGCAGGATGGGTGCATTTCTCAATTTATCTTTTTCGGGTCAGAGGTCGAGTGGAATACTCTTTCTTCACAAAATACAACAGAATATTCTAGAAATATTATAGTCGCTAGGTAAGGAACAATTTATATGTTAAAAAAATGTAAATCAAAGTCTTTATTCCGAAATNNTTCGTGGTGGTATGAGCCTGCAGCATGAATAGGCCGGCTCGTCTGGGGCAGTACCACACTCCCACAGAAGACCGACGACTGAATGGCGGCTATCAGCCGCCATGCTCCGTCCGGTGAGTGGGAGAGCCGAAGGCCTAACTTCTCCGCCCACCCCTGATGGGAAGGGCGGGAGCTTTTTAAAGACCGACAACGCTTCTGTGACCCGCGGGTGTTGCACTTGTCTATGGACGGCGGTGATCAATTAACATCACGTGACCCGCCTACTCGTTTGCCTCCCTCTTACATAAAAAAATAACAGGTTTGACGTCGGAACGGGTAACGTTATTCGATAACGCATTACAGGCGCCAAGACGAAAGTGATTCCAGCGACACGCTCCACTCGCCCCTTACATCACTGTTCACTGAATGTAGGTCTTACACGTGATGAGGATCTTTTGCATCTATTGTTACAAAAATGAGGAATTTATATAGACAAAAAATATTTGATTCAATGCCTCCTTCAATCTATGTATTTAGCTATTACCACGGAATTTTTATTTTATTATTAACTATTTTTTTGTACATTGTATACTTATGACGCGCTAGGAACGTTATTGGGATATTTTTCAGTTTTTATACGAGTACTATTTTCTTTGATTCCTGTTCTTAAAATAAGTTTTTTACATTCTACTAAGCGTGGCCTTCTAGTCTCACAGCTCTTGACACTGTCAGCCTGTTAAGGGATATAAACGTGATATTGATTGTATCTATTATAATTGTTTTCTGTACAATTTCATGTTTTATTGACATAAATAAATTATCCAATTAATAATGTTACACTTTCACATTACTACTTCCAAGTATTGTATTCCTTATTTAAAAAAAAATGGATCCAATTTATGCATTTCGTTTGTTTAGCTTTAAAAGAGTAATTTCATATAGAGAAAATAAACTTTTTTGCTATTAAAGTAAGCTAATTTATCAGGTTTTATTAGTCGAAAACACATTTTTTAAATCTCTTTAACAAGTTTGCATATTATTTTAACACAAAAATGTTCATGAAAGATTTTTTTTAGCAGTTATAAATTATCTGTTAAAATTTATAACAACGGATTTTCAACCAATAAATATAATAAATCATTGTCATTTCTGATACTTGTTTTAAGCTACGCTAAAATTGGGCAACATTATCGAAATTGTAAGATATGTGATAGCAGTTTTTAAAGCAGCATTAATAAAATTAAGCAAACGAAGCGAGCTTACACTATTACACAAAATTTTTGTGTTATACTTGTAGTAAAACTATCCAATCTATAGGTAAATGGTAGATCATTGAATTTGTATCACACATAACACAGATTCCGAACTTACTTTGAGGCTAATTCAATCTACTGAATAACATTAGAATATTTATATATCTTTGGAAAATGTCTACACTCTATTATATTACTTGTAAAAACACTAATAAGATTTTAATAATAAAATAGTTTATGTAATACATTATATCACTACGGTGCTATTTAGAGCATGACAATAAATTAGAAGTACAGTCAGCCGCATGTTACCCTGCGTCGACTTGTATACTGTGGCAATAGTGGCGCATTTGTGATTAATTATGTAGTGATAATGTGGTCCTCACTGTACTAACTACTAGCAAAAACCTTTATAAAAACTTGTTATTTCTCTCATCATTTTCTTTGTACATCCAATTAGTAAAACATCTAGACATGCATTCAACCATAGTATGTCCTACTTTCTACTGTCCTATCCTACTTCCTTCCCACTATTATTATAAATACGAAAGTTTGTGAGGATGTATGTATGTTCGTTACTCTTTCACGAAAAACTGTTGATGTGGATGAAACTTTACAGTAATATAGGTTATACATCAGAATAACATTCAAGTTACAAACTAACTTCCACGCGAGTGAACCCGCGGGTAAAAGCTAGTAAAATAGCACATAATTTGATACTTAATATTTCAGTAAAGTGCACCACACATTTGCACTGGAAGTTGGATGAAGTAAGCTCGCTTGGCTCGCTTCATTTTCATCGCTCGTTTCAATTCAGAAAACAAATATTAATTGCGATTGTTCAGTACGATAAGCTGATTATAGTTTTTGCTTAACAGTACATTTCGTAAAGTCAAATGTCGCCACCTCATTAACTGGCCGTGAACTCAATTTGCATGTAATTAATTTGATTTTGAATTTGCAATAAATGCAAAAAAACTATTCCATTTAAATGCCATGGTTAGGTTTTGCTAGTTTTTTTTTACTTGATGATCTCCAGATTGTAACTGTAAACGTACCTGACTACTACTCAGGAGGTCCCGGGTTCGATCCCCGGTCAGGTCATGATGGTAAACGACCTGATTGACCTGGGTCTTGGATGTTTATCTATACGTGTATTTATTATAAAATATAATATCGTTGAACTAGTATCCCATAGCACAAGTTAAAATTCATTAAAATTTGTCCAGTACTCTATGAATTTATTAATTACGAATAAATCTTTCATATTTTTATATGGAATAAACGCTAAATAAAATATCTTTCCTAATTTATATAGCCACAAAATGAGATGACCCCATCGAGATCTTCAAACTTTATAGAAAAAAGACAATCGTCAAAAATAAAAGAAAATAATAATCTATCACTAAATTTGTAATTGTTAAAACTTAAAATATAATGATTTCATATATTTTTATATTAAAATGTCATTGTCACAACATTGGGAGTTTATTTATTGTCTCCTTTACGCTTATGACTTTAAAAAGTCCGTGAAAGTTGCGGAAAAAACAATATTTCATCTCATTGCCGCACACAATTCACATCGCGATATCGTTTTTGAATCAACATAAATCAATTGCAGACGTGACAAACTCAAACAATTTACGAGCAATGAATATCTGTTCTTAATATCCTCGCAAAGAATACAATAACGTTATGCAACGACTGTTATTTTTAATAAACTGTTATTGCCAATCCGTTGTGCGGTGCACATATGTCATGCCCACACGGTTGAAGCGAATTGGGCAATTTTAAAAGATAACATTCAATTTATATGAGTTATTATATGGTGCAAATTTTATTCATACGTTATGCCACCCAATGGTAGATTGATTGGCTTAATAAGAACGAAATTTGGTGGGGCGTTTTTGAGCTCAGTACTTTTGTATTTCAAGTTTATTTTTGACGACCTCCTTAGCGTAATGGCTAACATACCTGTCTGTCTGTAAGCTAACTCAGGAGGTTCGATCCCTGATTAGGTCAAGACAGACTATTGATAGATATATCTCTGATTGGCCCGTATATACAAATTTATCTATAAGTGTAACCAAATATAATATTGTTGAGTTAGTACTCTATAATACAAGTCTCGAATGTATTTTGGGGCTACAATATTAAACAGAACCCATATGGTTCGATACTCAGTAAAAATAACATGTAATTTTATCTTTAGCACAGATNNATCTGTGCTAAAGATAAAATTACATATATATAATATAACGTGATTGTAACATTTATTTCCGCTACACAAGATATAATTTTTCAGATGTTTGCTCCTTATAAGTGACAATATATTAATATTTTTTTGTAGAATTTCCCATATAATACGAATGATTTGACGAAATTCCCACGAGAGCACAATTTCATTGCAAATAATAATGAAAGTCACAAATGAAACCATTTAAATTCATTGTTTAAAATCAATAACTATTATTTAATTCATGTAGTCACAAAATATTGTTGGAAATCCGTATAAAATTTCACAGTGGGAAAAATACACTATATGCAATGCAGGTAATACTGTAATTTTCTCATCAATATATGTTTTACGTTATATTGTTTTTACCTGATTTCAGTGCAGGAAAACATCGTAAAGTTGAACACTGGTTGATGATTACCTGTGTGTAAAACGGCTACTTGCCACCAGATGGCTGTATCGTAGTTCATGTCAGATGCTGACTTGAGAAAAATTCGGCAACTGTATGTAACTCGTTTGTCCCCAGTTAAACTCAATAAAGAAAACTTCCTAAGACTTAAAGAAAAAGGAACTCTATCATATGTTTTTATGATGTATTGTTTTATTCAGTGTATGTAAATCTAAACAGCAATAAGGAATACAACTGTAAGAAAAGGAGGAAACAAATCGGAAGACCGTAGTTAGGTACAGTATAACATTATGTAATGTGACCAACTTTCAACACAATCGCTTAATAGACGGCCACGCTTATACATACGTCAAAGAGCAAGTCATTCTTATTGGAATCTTTGGTGTCTGTTTTATGACCGAATTGACTAAAACAATATATTTTCTGGCTATACAGTTATTGACGATGTTAGAAATATTAACAGAGTGATTAAAACAGGAGATTTTTCTCATAGGCGATTTGCAAGCAAACTGCCAAACTCACAAAATCAAAAAAAATTAGGTAAATAAAAATATTTATTCAAAAAATTTTTTACGTCACTTAATAATAAACATTTAAATCTCAGTCAAGCTATAGACTACCAGCATTTCGGAAAGACCACTGCTGAGAAGAAATGCCGAAAGAAACTCAAGCAGTTTCGGTCCCTACTATGCCGGAAGGGCTTGATAATATTTTTCTAATATTTTTATAATGGTTTACAAGTCAAAAGTGAATAAAAATAAAAAGGAATTAAATTTATGGGAATCGAGCAGACCAGTCCCCCCTGGCTGGCCTAGTCATATTATATTTGAAATAGACTAGATATTTATGCGTGGCCTTCAGTCTCACGACTCTTAGCTCTGTCTATCCCGTAAGGGATAAAGACGTAATACTGTATCTATACTAATATTCCAAAGAGGAAAGCTTCGTTTGTTTCAAATAAATAGGCTCCGAACCGATTTGAAAAATCTTTCACCAGTAGAATCCTAGACTTCCTGTGATGAACATAGGCTATTAGATTTTTATTAAACCCGTGCGAAGCCGGGGCGGGCTGCTTGTCTGTAATAATTTCATACCAAACATTGTGGCAGAACAGTACAGTTTTGTACAGTACTTTTATCATTGATTGTTAACCAACTATTTTTTTTGAATCAAGCCAATCTTATTGAAATCACTTCGTGCAGCTTTGACAACGTTGTAACAATATTTATATTGACAAAAGTTATGCAAATGGGTTACTATAAGGGCCTGCCCCTACTAAATCTTACCACTTTATCTTAATGTAGTACACAAAGCGATTATGCGTGCCATTGCATCAGCATGTGGTTTGTTGGATGGTATGTGAGTATGAAAACAGGGCCGGACTATCAATAAAACAGAGTAAGATCAAGAATATATAAATTAAAAATCTATGTAATACACATACGTCTATATTAATATGATAAAGAGCTTAAGTTTCTAACTTTGTTATTTGTAAGGGGTAACCTTCGAAAATACTAAATTGATTCTGATTTTTGGTATTCTACATACCTTATATTATAACTTTATGAATCTGAAAAGGACATACGATATTTTTTATCTGACAATTGTCCGATATAGCCAAATTCTACGCGGAGAAATCCCCAAGTGGAAGGCTAGCGATAAATAAAAATATTTTGTATCTATACCACAACAATTGACGAGTAATAATACTCTTACAAATCAGTCTGATGGAATCAAGACAGAACTAGAACCTAGACAGGCCTAGCTTCAATTTTTGCTAACAATAATGTACATATATTGTATGAGACCTTTATATATAAAAATATATCTTCAGTCTTAGCTAACGATAACGTCCTAAAAGGATACCCATACAAAATTTAAAACATAGTTTCTGAGATTTCGTGATGAGGAAGTAAGTGTTTTTCACTTTTATATATGTACGTGTGTGTATATAGAAGATACATCAGTTTTAAATATTATAGTGACCTTGATTACTTAATATTCTTAATACAGCCCTGGACGAAATCTGTAATTAAATCAGATGTAGTTATTATTTATTGCAAGAAAACAGATTTCTACATTGCATTAAACTGAAGATGCACTCAAAATTGCATAACTGTTATTATGAATTACTAAACCCAAATAAAAAAGCAATTGTACATTAAAAAGTATTCTTATAAATAAATTTATTGATTTATCTGTACTATATTAGCCTATGAGTCTGTTTATTCCATTAAATTCGTTAGCTCGGGAACTACTAATTGAATTTAAAAACATTTTATATTGATAGTTAGTCCATTTATCGGTAGCTTTAATAAGGTTTATGAAAACAATATTATGGAAACAGACAGGCATATGGCAAACAGTGGTGTCTAATAGGCAAATAAACGAATACTAGGACATTCCCATTTTTCCATTAACCAGACTATCCATCTACTAAAATGACAATTTTCTCCTTTGCTTTGAGAAAATAAAATATTCTACTTAAAAAAAACGTAATACATTTTGTATAATACCCGAAATCAGTTTAATAATACATGCTATCAGTTGATTATACGAGTTGAAAGTACCTACATAATTGTTAACCCGCTAATCTTATTTTTAGCTGTAACCGGTTTGAACCAGTTTCGAGTTATCTAACAGTAAGGGCGAAGTAGAAATGTTGTGATCGCAAAAAGATATTGTGCAATAATGTTGATGATCTTTTGTTTTCATAGTCACGAACGTGAATGCAAATGAAAATGAACTTTAAAAATGCAGATTTATATGACAAATGAACGAGATTTGCTTGACTGTGCTTTGTTTATAATTGTTTGTTGTATACTGCAATTTCTGAGGTTTGTTTAATATCATACTGTCGAAATGTATTCAAGAAATAATTAGAGAAACAGTTAATTACTATTCTCATATCCCTACTATTACTATATGCGGAAGTCTGTCTGTCGGTTACGCTTTCATGGCTTAACACTGAACCGATTTTAATGAAATTTTAAATGAGATAGTCGAAGGTTGAGCACTCTACTTATGCATACCATACAGCTGAATGTGTATGCTAAACTTGAATCTCAAGTCATTTGACTCTGAATAGATAAAGACATATTATATGACTAGTGTTTACACGGCTAACTCACGTTAATTTTAGTCGGTAACGCCGACGACCATTTCTGTATGTATCCGTATCGAATTAATAAAATAAGATTTTTTATATTGTCTAATCCAAAATTTTACTACTCATTGTACTGTAATTAAACTACATCTATATAAGTCTTCAAAATTGATTTCATTATAATCGGTAATGATCAATTTTATTTTAAATCAATTTGCAAAACAATATTGAAATGTACCGTTAGGAAGAAACTCATTAAGCAATACTTATTTCACCAAACATTCATGTTAGATTAAACATCTTTTTTTGTACATGCGTCATTGCATTAAACAAACAATCTGCGCATACGCAGCGGTATATTCCGTTATACGTGCGATGGGCAGATTAGTAATCAATAATGAATTATGAATCTAGCAGGTTCAATGTTCTACAGTTATTTTCCGATTTTTTATACAACAATACAAACAAACAGGCATACCACCTATTGGGAATTGGTCACCTAAGCCTATCTGTCTAGAAAGGAAAGTGTATTGGTACATAAGCGATATATAATGTCAAAAGTTGTAATTTTGCTAAGCGCGGCCTTCTAGCCTGACCAATCTTGGCTCTGTCTACCTGACATATTTCAATAAAACTTTGTATTGAAATAGTTATATTTGTATTATATAATAATAATAATTGCTGCAGATGCTCAAAGCCTGAAATGGAAATTAGGTTGAAAATAATTTTTTTCGTATACTATGCCTATGTAAACTAGGCATAATATGCGAAAAAATAAATTTTTTTGTATAGATAAATTTATAGAGAGCAATACAATACATTTATATGTAGGATCTCCTATTTGTGGCGGCGATCACTTAACATCAAGTGACTCGCCTGCTCGTTTGCCTCCCACTTTCATTAAAAAATTAAAGCCTATGCGTTTGGTTCAATTTTATAATCAGTAGAGAACGATAAAAATCTCGCACAATCTAAGTCTAATCTCGTCATAATCTAGTGTATTTTGCTTCATGGAAGAAACAAAGAGACAAAATATTTACTCAATCTACAAAACAAATACTTAAAACAGCACTCGAGTTTTGTCGTGTCCAAGTCAATATTCAAGGAGAGTTCCTAGAAAGTGCATTGACTGCTACAAAACCTTGAGTATAAGGAATGGCTATTTGGAAATAATTTCCGAATTGGAATTGAGTACAGTATATCAAAAAGGACATATATACATATGTATCTATATATGTAAAAGCGAAAGTTCTTTGACTAGGTAATTGACTCATAACGAAATATCAAAAACATCAAATACTAGGTACTTTTTAGGACGTAGTTTGTCGCTAAAACACGGACACGAGCGCAACTTCAAAGCTTGTAATCAGTAATAATAACTAGTTTTTTCCCGCGGCTACGCTCGCTTCTTATAATTGCCGATCCCGTCAGAATTTTATATAATCCCATCTTACCAAGCATTTACATACTAAAAGGAACCCCCATGCAACATTTAAGACCCTTAGCACTTATAGTTTCTGAGATTTCACTTTTATTGATAATACATAATTGTGAATAACTCCGTGGTTTATTAGCTATCGTACACGTCACTATCTCAAAACCACCAAATATTTTTCATACATTTTACGTGGTTTGGGGTCCAATATAGTAATTAAATGCATGTCTAAATATTTTAAATATCAAAACAGATTTATAGAATAAACATAGAGAAAAAAATCGCAAGCCCTTTATAAGTAACGCTTGGATTTTTGCTAGCTCAATCCTAAAAATACAACTTAACAGAAAATACTCAAGTCAAAGACCTTTTCCTGGTCATACATATTTGATGTCATCGATCCCTGTCAATTGGGTACCGAAATATCCTCAATATTCAATGTTATTGATAGATTTGGCAAATACTCGTGACTCTTCAATTTTACAAGTCTGTTCTTGTCACTTTTAATATACGTACAATGATTTTTCAAGTGCTGACTCATTGGATGGTCATTGGCTTTTTTACTTTTTATTTACTACTACTTGGTCAATACAGATGATAGGTACAGTTTAGAAGAAGTTAAGCCTCGTTGAAGTCTTAGATTCGTGTTCCGTGTCAAAGACATATAAAGTATTTGCAGATATGATAAAATTATCTCTGACTTTTTCCTATGAAAAGGTTTTCAAGGCTCTTTTCTATTTCGAACTCATAAACTAACTTGCTTTAAAATCACCTAATCTGTGTAGCGGTCCAAGGGCTCTAATAGGGTTGCTGTGCATTTATTTAAAAGTACGACAGCCCTTTAAAAACAAATATAGTTACCTAATTTATTGTTTTGAAAATTTACAATTAAATTATAAAAATAGTTATAATACTGTTTATTATAACTATTTTATTAAATTATAAAAATTAAATTAAATTATAAGAATAGTTATAATACAGTTTATTATATAAAATAAATTTCATTTAATTTATCAGAAAGTTAATTCGTGTAACAAAAAAGTATACATAAATTAGCCTCAGTACTATTTTTATAAAGTAAATTCGTCCCGCATAAATTTTTGTTTATGTTAATTAGTCTCGCTTTTTTTAAACGAAACGAATAAAACCAATCGATAATAAAAATGACGCTTCATCGCTGAGGATACAACTAATACGCTAGGATGATAATGACTCATCTTAAACTCCGAGTGAAACTTACGCGTCTAATTTACAAAGCTTCACTTACCTGAAAACAAAACATTATTATAAAAAACCTTTGATCTAGGATCAAATAACTTAAATAAAAGCGTTTAAAGCCTATCCGCACACAACATTGCCGTGCCGTGCCGTATCCGTCAGTGTCAGTGAAAAATTATATTGTTGCATATATTT
>JADGIL010021410.1:0-20258 GCA_020352625.1 Cactoblastis cactorum | reverse complement strand
TGGGCGGCGGTGTTCACATATCATCTCGTGACCCGCCTGCTCGTTTGATGCCTCTGACGTAAAAAGAAATACATTTTGTATGACGCTTTTCACACTCGTCAGTATCAGTGACGTTCAGTGATTCCTACCAAATCTACTTCCTAAATAAACAATTTGATCTTGATATCAGCTAGGCTTTGCATAGACATGCACGAACATATGCAAAACAAGCCATAGAATTGAATAAGTTGAGCAATACTGTCTCCCTGAGCCAGTGTCCGATGTCTTGCGACATAGCCTGTTATGGCGGAACAATACTCATATCGAAAATTGTGACACTCGGTATATCCAAATTTGCTACTTTAAAGTACTGCATTAATGTGACTTGGTGTAACGGTTAACGTAACTGACCGCTGATTAGGAGATCACGGGTTCGATCCCCGGTCAGGTCATGATGGAAAATTACCTTTTTCTAATTGGCCTGGGTCTTAGATGTTTATCTATATAATAAAATATAGTATCGTTGAGTTAGTGTCCCATAAAACTAGTCTCGAACTTACTTTGGGACTAATTCAATCTGTGTGAATTTTCCCTGTATATTTATTATTATTATTTATTATTAATGTAGCACTTTACGACAACAGCCATGGACTTGAAAGCCAGCTTAACTGATTGTGACAAGATTATTGCCTGGCACATTCTATCTTCTATATTTAAACTAGCTTTTTCCCGCATATTCGTGTCATATTTGGGGTATGGGAAAATATAGAAAGAGACAAAAAGCAGCCTATATCTCTCTGCAGCCCTCCAGCTATTCCCACATAAAAAATCACACCAATCTATTGCTCCATTTTAACGTGAAAGACAGACAAACACTTTCATATTTATAATATTAGTAAGTATGGATTACTGACATGAAAAACTGCCTTTGAATGTGTAACTTCTGTAAAAATTCGACGAGAAATGATCTTTTTCATATTGGCCTAGATTAAACTCATATTATTTGTTACTAACTAATGCCAGTGACTTCGCCCGACCTATGGATATTATAATATCCTGTCAGCCCCTTGCTCGGTTACAATAAGTTATACCCCTCAGGAACCTTACATTTTTCCGGGATAAAAAGTAGCCTATCTTTTAATCTAGATCATAGTCCATCGCTGTGCCAAATTTCATCCAGATCCAGTAGTTTTTGTGTGATGCGTGTACAAACATACAGATAGACAAAAATTCTAAAAACAATCGTTTTGGCTTCTATAGGCCCTACAATGAGCCCCTATATATTATTTCCTAAATATCTTCCATGTTCAGACATAGCTCAGTTACAATTTGATTATATGTATAGATTTCCTATAAAATACACTAATTGACGTACCTAACTTTTAAAATGTTTCGAAGCTACTGTACTTTTGAAATAAAACGTCACAATAAACTAATTGCATCATTCTTTCATTAAATCAACGAAATCTCTTTAGTAAGTAAACATTATAAATCCACAAATGTCAATTACGGTAACATCAACTCGTCAACAAGATAACTGTGCAGTTTTGAACTATTACATAAGGGAATGCACATGCGTATTACATAATTTATAACCTTTATGTATGTCGTAACTATCTAATGCAATTGCTTTCGCCTGACCACCGTCTGGGTGACCCCTTGACACTGTTGAACTATCAAAATACACAACTTCCGCTTGTGTGCGGCTGTGTACGTATATTAGAATTGATCAATCACAAGCGGCATTGATCGTCTGTCTCTTTCACGCTTACACACACACACTTGTGTTAAGTTCATGACATAGTTCTTGAGATTATGTTAAGTTGAAAAGTTATCAGCAGCGGGTAATGAGTGTTAAAATTAAATTTAAAAACTAGCTTGCGACTTCGTGCGCGCATAACTTACTTTACACATATCTCGGATCCTAATTTCTAAATTAAATCGGCTTATTTTTCTTGTAATGGTTTTTTATGAGAGAATGCAAATATTTTCAACATAAAAAGTGGCCTATTTATTTATTTTATTTTTTAATCTGTTTCTTTTTAAAACCGTCAGTGAAAATCAACCAAAATCAAATAAGTCGTTTTGAAGATAACCTTTGTCAAAGACACAAAATATAATTTATAGTTTTCTTTAGAGGACATTATCTAGTCACAACTTAATATCCACTACACAAATTTTAAATATTATTCTACATGATTTTAAACAGTTTCCTTACCAGTGAATCATTTTCAACATTTGTCTTATTGATAACGTTTGTCCTTTTTAATGTCGGACAAAAATTAATTTGCAGCACAAAATATTATAAAATTAGCATAATAGAATACAAATGCATCGTGATTGGATTTCGGGCATATTCTGAAGGTGATCTGGTAGAGGACCGACAGACAGTTTTTAATTTTTTTTTGTCAAGTACCATGTATCTAGGACATGTGTGATAATTCTATGAGGCTAATCAAATTACAAATAACTAATTTTCGGGTAGCATTTATATAGAGATAATTGTATATAGTAAGGTAGATAGATAGATAAATATTTTTATTTGTTTGTTGCCATATCACATATGCATTTTTTTATGAAAAAGGGGAGGCAAACGAGCAGGCGGGTCACGTGATAAAGCCGTTAAAATGAAACAAATTTAACGGATTTTATCGCGGTTTAAATTTGTTTCATTTTAATGTCTAATATTCGTGTAAACTTAAGAAATAATTATAATCATCACCGTCCAAAGACACCTGCAACACCCGGTGGGTCACAGAAATGATGCTGGCCTTTCAGGGATTTATACACTCTTTTCTTGAAGGTTCCGATGTCGTATTGATCCGGAAATACCGCTGCAGGCAGTTCGTTCGACATGCAAAATATCCAATATACAAAAAAAAAACATTAACGAAAAAATAATAATAATTAGGTAGACAACTCAAATCTTAAGCCGGAAACATACTTACATGTCATGGCGTGTCTTGACGCATCAATAGCCAATTGTAGTTTTATACAATTATTACAGACATATTAGTAGGTCGTGTAGTGGTGAAATACAAATATTCTGAATGACTTCTAGTGCACATGACACGCCACGTTAGTATCTTTCCGCCTTTATAATTTCACCATGTCCATCTATATGTCCACGGTTTAGCTCTAAAACTAAACAGGTCATCAATAAGGGAGCTTTGAGATGCCTAAACAAATACACTTCTTACACGTAACATTCTTTTTAATTAGAGACTATTGACTCTTGCCTTGAAAAACCTTACACACCTTGCTATTGTGTAGTGGGTTAAAAGTATAGCCGTATTTTATTCAGACAATAAGTATCAGTCTTTATTCAATAAAGCCAGTTAACGCATTATCATCACTCCAACAATAACCTTTATAGGTATTGTTAAAAAGTCAGATAATCTAAATTCTTCTTTAGTTGAATTTTATTTCAATCGATTACATAACATCGATAATAAATCGATTCTAACCTCAACTTTCTCTAGAACGCGCACTATTTAGGAAAGAAGTTCAAACTAGTTTGTAAAGGAAGAGGACAACAAAAAGTTGAAATAATTGTTTAATTTATTTTCTAAATTTTGCGAATCAAATAATTTAAACGAACAAATAAGATTAAGAAAAAAAAAACTAGTTCGTAAGTCACCGGAAATATTATACTAGCTTCGATCTGGGGTTGATATAAAAAATATTTATTATTCTCTCTAATATTAATATACCTCTACATATTATACATGCTAGTATATATAGGAATATAAGAAAAAAATATATAATCTACCAGCTGCTTCTCTTTCCGCGCATATTGTAGAAGTCAAAAAAGCAAAAAAGAATTGTAAATAAATAATAATAAATAAATAAATATACAGCGACAAATCACACAAATTGAGTTAGCTCCAAACTAAGTTCGAGACTTGTATTATAGGATACTAACTCAACGATACTATATTTTATAATAAATAATAATCCAAGACTCAGGCCAATCAGAAAAAGATCATTTTCCATCATGACCTGACCGGGGATCGAACCCGGAACCTCTTGAGTATCGGTTAAATACTTACCGTTACACCACGGAGGTCGTCAAACAACAACTTGTAACAGGAGAATTTCCAAGCAATGGTCTAGCAACCTGTCACTATTTACATATATCTACGTTTCATCTATCATTCATTCGAGTACACCATCTCATTACTCCTGGCTCTGTCTGCCCCGTAAAGAATAAAGACATGATACTATATCTGTGTCAGTTTAACTTTTTTAATTCAAACTTGAAATGAATTAGTCTCAAAGTGAGTTGTGGCCTTGTCTTATAGGACACTAACTCAACGATACTATATTATATGACAAATACATATGTATATAGATAAACGAACAATACTTAGCCGGGAATCGAACAAGTGTCCATGAGTAGCGTATTGGCATGTTAACCATTACACCGTAGTATACATATATAGTCGTCAATTATGTGATTATGTATAACTAATAAATCAAAAGGATTACCCACACATTTTCCGAATTCTCGTATTCATAATACCTAAGATGAAACGCACAAAAACCCCTAAAAATCTACTGTTGGACTTAATAAAATAGATTTTCAGTGGGTCTATGTGGAAATCTACTGGAGAGACTAGAACAGGAATTAAATGATTACAAATTGCCTCTTTATAATTGGTTACGTAGTTCACGCCTATTGGTGCGGAACCCCGGTTACACATGCACAAAACATTTGCACCTTTTTTAATTTTCACGTGACTTGCGCATTATGTTACACGGGCTTTATTATAATACTAGGTACTTCCCGCGACTTCATCCGCGTAGTTTACTTAGTACTACTACAATAAATTATATCCCTCGGGAACCGTACATTTTTCCGGGATAAACAGTATACAATAAAAGATAGGCATCTTTTATTCCAGGTCATCGTCCATCGCTATGCCAAATTTCATCCAGATCCGTTCAGTAGTTTTTGTGTTATGCGCGTACAAACATATAGACATACAAAAATTCTAAAAATAATGGTTTTAGCTTCTATAGAGAGCCCCTACCTATTTTTTTCTTAAATATCTCCCGTGTACAGACAAAGCTCAGTTACAATTTTATTATATGCATAGATTGTTAAACATGGCTTTTGAGACTCTTGGCTCCGTCTACCCCGTACGGGATAAAGACGTGATCTGTATCTTAATGCTATCACCATTTCGTAACGACCACTGCTGAGAAGAAAAACCGGAAGTAACTCAAGCAGTTTTGCTTATTATAAAGGGCCATTTCATTAATAAGACCACCATTCATCGAAGCGTAGCAGAGTGTCACGATCTTTGACTCTGTCTACCCCGTAAACGATAAAGATCTAATACATATTAAAGTTTTAAAATAAGTTTCTTAGGTATACTGGGCCAGGACAAGATTCTGTGTCAACTGTACGCTTGATAGGTATACCCTTGGAGAGTTGCAGGTACATATGTCATGGTAACCGCTTTTCATCACGTACTGCGGGTTATAAAGTACAATATAGAATAGCCTTTATTGCCTTTACACACACTATGTACACCAAATGAAATACGTATACAATAACTTTACGAACACGAAGAAAAGATATATCGTTATGTGCGTGTATAATAATAGGCGTGAATTATATATACTAATTTTATGATTTGTGTTATGATTCAGGGCAATGCTTAACTCTTCATGTCATAGAGCAAATTCAGTAAAATTTCCAAAGTTTTCCAGCGTTTCCCAACGGTTGGGCAACATTTACTAGTTTGCAACAGATCGCTACCGCTCTACTGCGCACGCGCCACTTTTTGTGCAAGATTTAGGGTTAACCTACATTATCATTTTTGCAAATTATCATTACGATAAAATTCTTTTTTAAATATCTCTTCTTAATATTTAGTTTGTAGTCTCTGGCTGAAAATCTTGTCGCATTAAATTGATTGTAGGAACAAATACGTCCTTTTTGGATCCAAATATTTTAATTAAATTTGTAAATTATGTAATGCAATAAAAATTACCCCAAAATGTGTTCTTTAAAAAGCTTATAACCATAGATTATACATACTGTAGATAATGTTAAATATTGAAACAAACATTCATCAAAAATTTACATTTTGCTTATTTATCATATTTCTCACACAATTTAGATAATTTATTTACTCTGTTCAATCGTTCAAATATTAACTTTATCAACTATTACATAAATTCGCTATTCTGTTATTAAATGTATGTAAGTATTACACTATTTTGTTTATTATTATGTATTACATATGAATGTATATGTTGCGTTGTATTGGTTTTAAATTTCACTAGTTTTATAATGTATGTCTAAAATGAAAAATTATAGTGTAAACATATTCTGTAACTTCATTCATAAGGTTATAATTTTCTTCAATTTTAAATTTATTTCGCAGTAAAGTAATGAACAATACTCGCCTCGATGACCTCCATGGTGTAATGATTAACATGTCTGACCGCTATTCAGGAGTTCCCGGATTCGAACCCCGGTCAGGTCATGATAGAATTTTTTTTTATCTTATATATTTATCTGTATGATGCGGACTAGCGTATTTATTTTTAACGTAAAACTGTTTAATATCTTTTTTTAAATAATTCAATCTTTTAAGTTCGTTATTGACAGCTGCAAGTTTTCCTAGCAAATAAAATAAATAAATGAAAATTATATTGCTCGAGTCACACGTCGAACAAAATCATTAGTCAATTTTCGTGTTTATCCTCATGGCTAGCTGGTAGAGAATGCTCTTAGCATTAAGTTTGGCATGTTTTCATGTATTTTTGTTACTTGTGGAACAATAAAGCTTTTTAAATAAATAAATGATGATTAAACACTAACGATTTGCTAGCAAGCTGTCACTATTTAATATTTCTTCCATCGAAAAGTTACCCAGGTCTGGCTATATCTACACCGTACGCCATAAAAAAGGGACCACGTCCTGTGTGTATGACTCAAATGCTAATATGCCAAATCTCACGTACAATATGATAATCAGTTGACTCGCTTATCGATTCATCTTTTGTCTGAATAAGATAGGTCACACAACAACGATAAGAAAAACTATCCTGTATTTTGTTTTTTATTATATATCATATATTTATACTCTCAAACTCTACAACTACAACTCGAATGATATATATACCTATACATATAAAGATAAGGTTGACTCATAATTTTCTTGTGACATTTTACTTGTGATTTTGACGACCTAAATGAAGTATTTTTTTTTGTTAGAGGGAGGCAAACGAGCAAGCGGTTCATGTGATGTTAAGTGATCACCGCCGTTCATAGACAACTGCAACACCCGCGGGGTCACATAAGCGTTGCCGGCCTATAAAAAAATCCCTGCCCTCCCCAAATGGCGAAGTATTAGTTTATAATTAAGTTGAGAAGTATCCCGAGTTCGATCCTCGGTCAGTTCAGATGAAAAATTATCTTTTTCTGGTTGACCTGGGTGTTTGGTTTTTATCTATACATGTATTTCTTACAAAAATTTTATATTTTAATTCCCCTAATACAAGTCTCGACCTCACTTTGGGCCTTATTCAATATGTGTGATTTCTTCCTATATATAATTATTCGATGTCAGTTAACCAACTTCGTTCTATTGCTAAAGTTTGCCAATTAATAAAATTTCATCCGTGCCAAAATATAATTAAATACTTAATCACCGTGTTGTAATTAAGAAACTTTATATTTATGTAACAACTTTATATTGCCAAGGCAGAAACGACCAAGCAACTAAATTTGAATGATAAATATTGGCGTTGAAACAGGTCAGCTGATTAGCAAAACGCCGCCATTTTATTAGTAATGGCTTGAGACTAAATGGAGTCCGCAATGAGATAAGCTGAATAAAATAAGACCGTTTTATTAATCACAAGTTTTTGCCCACGGCTTCACTCGCGTTAAAATAAAAAAGAAGTCCGTACCACTCTCCAGCCCTTTAACTATCTACACATACAAAATCACACTAATCCGTTGCCCCATTTTGACGTAAAAGACGGACAACAAGCACGTTTTTTCATTAATATTAATAATACTATAGATTTTTTAAAATTCTTAATCATAAGTCAAATACATACTTAATATATCCCACTTCTAGTACATTTTTTTGATACACTTTACAGAAATGAAATGTACTCGTATATTATATGTATATAACATGTTTAGGAGCTATACCAAGATCTTTGTAATTGGAAGAAAGAAGTCTCTCTGTCTTCAAGCCTGCAATATCCTAACCAGAACAGAAATAACTTTATTTTAAACAAAGTTATCTCCAGTGGGATTTGAGCCCACAACCTCCGCATCCTAAAGTACACCCATTGACTACTGCACCACGGAGGCAGTCACTAACATCACTCAATATATGTGAAATTGTGGATGCATTACATATTAGAACATGATCTACACAATGACATTTTTGTTAAATAATCTTCTAGCTTTTTCACAACCAACCCACACTAAATGTGTGGGCTTATAAATGTCATATAAATTCTTATCTACACGGTAGTGTTTGCGCAAACGTTATAAGTATTTGTGTGACAAATCTCGGAGAAGCGCGAATAAACTGTTTACTTAATGTAAAATTTATAAAAATGTATACCATTGCGAGCGTTCACCTCCATAGCACGTCCTTCCTTTACGACAGGAGTTCCAAAACTTATTTTGTGTACTGCCCACTTTAAGAATAAATTATTTTTTAGCGCCCCCATTTTTTCATCTACTTAAACACCACTATTCTAAACAACACCTCCATTTTTTTTCTGGCTCTTTTACTGCCCCTGCATCGCCCACAAGGGTCATCGATTTTGGAAAAGGCTACTTTACAAGGTAAATAGAGTCTAGGGCCGTGAAACTTATGGGCAAGATTCAGATAGAGTGACAGATTGCTAGTCCAACGCCTAGAAGAATCTCTTAATTTTCTTAGGTCGTTTCTTTTGATTGAGTTTTACAATTCGCGCTGGAATAGAACAGTTAGCATATATACGTTTTTCTTTCGACCCCAGACTAACATGAAATAATGCATGAATTAATTAAGAGTAATTGCTAATTCTATAGCATAACCAAATACTATTTGTGCAATCTCTTTAAGCTCATAAGCAATTTTACAACCAAACACTTTATGACAATAGGCTTAGTCTTGGAATGCGACAATAGCTATATTTCAGCCTTGTATTTGACCAGTCATTGTTCACCGTTAGTAATAGCACTACGTTCAATTCAATTAATTGGATAGTTTTTTGTTATTTTTAATTCAATTTATGTTTCCATTATAAGCGACAGGAAAGCGCTTCTTTTTCCACGTAGAGTTAATATATAATAAAATGTTATTATTTATTTTTACAGTTATTAAATAAAAAAGGGTATTAAAACCCTTTTTTATTTAATAACTGACTAAATGTAAAAATGTCATGTTCCACCTAACCCCCCTCCCCCGCCTCAAGGATCCCCCTTGCAAAATTTAAGACCTCTAGCACTTGTAGTCGTTACAATTTCGTGATGAGTGAGTCAGTCAGTGACTTATGTATATATTGTATAGATTTTCAATATTTTACAACTTAAACTATATGTACAAAACAAATAGTTGAAGATAATACAAATCTAGTTGAAGATTTTGCCCGCGGCTTCACCTGCGTGAATTAACTCTTATATAAAAGTTTTTCGGCCCTCTCACCACCTGTAAGTGCTTCCGTACACTCTCCAGTGAACATACATACGTACATGCCAAATTTCAGCTACTTGCGTTCAGTAGTTTCGGCTGTGGGTTGTCAGTCAGTAAGTCACTCAATAACAAAAGAGTTTTACATGTAAATTTTCTATATTTTACATATTAAACTACATGTACTAAATTTATAATCAGTTTGACCCGCCTGCTCGTTTGCCTCCCTCTGTCATAAAAAAAAGTTTTCCTTACATTTTACCGCTATGACATTGACTTGTCTATTTCCGGTCTACTTCAACCCGTTCTAACATTACTGTCACACACGCAACACAAAGTATTGCAAAATGAAAAAGCCACAATCTCCACTTTAAGCCGTTTCAATGGGGGTACCATGTAATTTGGCCGCGTTATACCATATCACGATAGGGCATTGAAATCGAAAGTGAGTCGTGATTTTAGCTTAGATAATGTTAACTAGTTTACGCTACACCTTTTATGTTGCAGTAAATATCACTTTCCATTTTTTTATCTTTTTAAACCTCTTTTAGTCTATGGTTTTAAGTGTTTTAGTCTCTAGGGCAAGTAAACACATCCTATATATTGCGAATCAGAAAAATTATTAAACTAAAGCACTATTATTATTAGTATTATTAGTCACTCAAAAAACAAGAATATATGTATATTATTATATAAAAAGGACTAAAATAATAAACATGATTTAACTTCAAAACTATGATTGAAATAATTTTTCAAAGTACGGATTTTAAAAATATATGTTATTTTTAATGATCAATATATGCATGGTGTCTATGCGCTAGATATTAATTATCTATTTTTTTAACCTTTCTTTATGACCCCAAAGTGATTGACTTTGCCATGACTTTTGTAGATATAACTTAGATCATAGATACACTCATTAATTATTATTTGTTCATTTAAACAATATAATTACTTACTTATTTTTATTAAAAAGAAGTATCGGACCTTTTCCATTTTTTGTTCGTATAAAGTTTCGATTCTTTTTATGCGGTTTTTTTTTATCATACACATTATATATGTACATGGACATAAAGAAAATTATGTCCATGTATACATACATAGAATAAATTTGTAACTAAGCTATGTCTGTACATGGGAGATATTTAAGGAAAAAATATATAGGGGTTCTTTATAGGACCTATAGAAGTCAAAATAATTGTTTTTAGAATTTCTGTCTGTCTGTATGTATGTTTGTACGACGCGCATCACACAAAAACTAGCGAACAGATCTGGATGAAATTTGGCACAGTGATGGACTATAACCTTGATTGAAAGATAGGTACGGTTCCAGAAGGATATAATTTATTGTAACCGAGCAAGGGGCTGACGAGATATTATAGTATTGTCGGACGAAGTCGCGGGCATTAGTGAGTATCACATAAATATATGATCTAAGACATTAAAATGTACTTCAAAATGCATTTCAAAACTTTGCATTTTCACTGTATTCATATGTAAAGTAACATTACATAAAATATAGAATCATTGAGTTAGTATCCCATAATACCAGTCTAGAACTTTGTAGCTCCAAACTAACTTTGTTTCATTTGTCCCTGTATATTTAATTTAGGCTCTTATATGTGATTTTGATTAATCCTTTCAAATATCACGTGAATCACAATTCATTTCGTAATAATATTGAAAGTGGGCGTTTTTGACCAAAACCCTACTTTCTAGATTGCATAATTTTTATCATTCGCAAGGTTAACTATGTATTTCGGAACACATATATATTAAGTAGACCACGCAAGTGTACGTACTTCACTTGTCAATTGAAGTAAATTTTGTATGTTAATATTTCCGTTTAGTTTCTCGTCGTCGGTTACAGACGCAAAAAAATATCTAGAAACTTCGGCACTGTGCTAATGTTCTTGCCTCTAATCCAAGAACTCTCGGGTTCGATCCCCAAACAGATCATGACAATGTCAATTACCTTTTTCTGGTATGTACTTATTATTTATAAAATACATGTCATTAAATCCCGAAATCTCGAAGTTAGATATATTTATTTAAATATGCCAAATTCTGCTTTAATAGAAAAATAACAATAAGTGGGATGGAGGTCTCCTAACACTAAATAGTTTACGTGTCATCACAGTATATTGGAAAAGGGAATAAAACCTTATTTACTATTAAGACTATGAGGCATGTGTGATCTACTTTATAACTGATGAAAATTATTATTATTTCAATAAATCTCGAAAATTAAAACGTCAGAGAGAAATAAAATGTAATAAATTTCAATAAAATTAAAACAAAACTTCTTTCTTATATGAATAGTTAAAATATACTGTATTAAAATACATCAACATATCAATAGTTATTTGATTGATTATTAAGAATATAATCTTAATGCGATTGAATAATTAAATTAATTATGTAATCAATATTTTGAATGCGAATAACAATGTATCAATATGCTGAATGAGTAGATAGATACAATGTATTTTTTTTATGTTCACTTTATTTATTATGATTCACATAAAAATATCGTATTTTGCGCTTAGGTTAGAAAATAATATATAATGATAATTAATTTTTAATATCTTTTTTAATTATGTTTATATATATATATTTATTTATTATTTTGTATTCTTATTTAATGTTTCACCTAAACATTATGAAGGTCATTTGAAAAAAGTAACGTATTTTAGGCAACGCCCAAGGATACTCCTAATGTTCTCCATTAGGCTGCTGTGACAGCATATCAATAGGTAGGCCGTACGCCTGTTTATCTAGTGTATAGTATTGAAAATTTTTAATTACGAGTAATAGGACGAAAATGATTATGCCAACTTTGACCAACCTTCAACCTTGCCGTGGTTTGGGCTGTAAGTACGAGGTATATTACATATCAGAAGTTCTAGTCTATATCTTTGCAAAATTTCATCGAAATCGGTCTATTAAATTTTATTTCTTACAAACAAAATTACAAGTTTTTTCTCTTCATAAGTACACATAGATGAGTCTATGGTCTGACAACTTTATAAAACAATTCAAATATATTCAATGATAATTTGATGTATATTATCGATTAAGTGAGTTGTGAGCGTTTTAAGAATGACTCACATATACAATACTAAGAAGCCAAGGGTATATTAAATAAAAAATCACAGATAATATGTAATTTGAGATTATACGAATAATATACATACATATATAGTCAAAAAATAATGCATGGACTTCGTTAAAAGATAAATATTCTAAATAACATTTTGAAAAACGTCCGTATAAATTGTGGTATAAATAATGTCATTTTTATTGATCATATGATTGTTTCTCATGCTTACATTTTTTATTACAATTTTGGACATATTAAGAGCACCATTTGACATCTAAAAATGACGTCACAACCTGTGTTTGTAAAAACAACCCAACGTATACATTTGTGTTTTTGATAATAAAAAAATCTACAACCTAATTTGACTCGATGTCTACGCCTCTATTATTAAGTCAATCGATATATAATCATGTCACGTGTTGTACGACAATATTTTGCATTGATGCTAAGTACTATGACATGTCATTAATTAATTGTACATTTTATTAGACTGCAATAAAAATGTGAGTTAGGTATTAACTGGCCCTAAGTAATTAAACAAATTTTTATTTATTGGACTTGTGAAACTAGTCTGAGCACTGCTTAATAAGGCTGCTTAAGGGGCTTTAAATGAAGTACACGTATAACGAAAAGATTTATAATACATATGCATATCCTACGGTGATGTAACTTACGATTGTCAAACAGACGAAATCCGCTTGACCACAGCGTATCAATATTTAAACAAGTATACAGACTACATATAGTCGTCTGTCTGTCCGAGTGTACGTCCGTTCATTGTGAATTGTAGACAGAATAACAGATTGTTTGAAAACAATGTATATATGAATATACTGACATAATCTAACTTGGGATTCCTTGATTGGTTCGTCGTAGGGTTTTATCGAATATGACTGTAAATTTATTGATAGACTAACATTAAGGTAATAAAAAAAAAAACTATGGGTACTGTACATTTAAATTTTCAATTATCGATTTCTATACTTTTAATTTTTAGCTATCGTTTAATAATTTAATAAATATTATTATATATTAAAATGATTAATAATAAACAAATAATTTTGTGTAAACCACATCAAACACAGTTCTGCCAAAAGAAATAATCACGGACAAACATATGTACCTATATTAAATACATATGTATATCTAACGAACTCATTGGCGCAGTGGTAAAGTCTTTGCCTTTTAAACGTGAGATTCGAATCCTGGTCGGATCATGATAGAAAATGGTCGTTTTAGGGACTTGTTTCCATAACACAAGTCGCGAACTTTGTTTAGGGCTAACTCAATTTGTATGCACCTATATAAATATTTAACCAACTAGTCAGACTGAGAACCTCCTTTTTAAGTCTGTTAAAATGTTACCTCTCACATAAAACCGTGTGCGAAAGGCAATATATATAGTTCAAAGGTGAATTTTCTGGTTTGTCCACGGACCGGGCAATAAACTAAGTGTATTGAATTATGCATAACTGGCTTTGCCCGCGACTTCGTGCGATCATACGCTCATGAATTGTATTTTTTATTATTTAAAATCAGTTTTTTTACTGATTTTATCAAGAATAAATTAGTGCCTTTTCTGAATAACCAAGTAGTATTTAGTATTCCATGCTCCAGTCTCAAAGCTAAAGAAAAACGTTGAATGTGACAACTGCTACTATTCCCGCGCAAATTGTATAGATCAATCAAGGGAAAGTTGTGTTTAGTATTTTTCTCTGTGATACGCATACGATTATAATTCTCAATAGGCATTAAAACTTCAGTTGGTGTGGTTCATCTAAGTCTTGGTCGCTGCTTGCCGTCTTCAATCTTTAAAACCCTTTCCTTGGACTGACTTCTACAATCTGTACGGGAAGCGGCTGGCACGATCTAATTTTTTTTTTCGTTAACAAACTTGCGTGTAGAGAATATTCTTATCCAAGTGTTATCCCGGTTGTATCCTCAGCGGTGACACGTTAGAGCACGGGATCCGCTGTTTAAACTACAAGATTTAGTAAGGTTACTGGTTTTTACAAAGAGCGACTACCGACTGACCTCCGTTACGGAAAGGGTACACCAAAACCAATCTATGAAAGTGGAAAATTGGAGATTATACGCCGAAATGAATACCTTTGAAGTACGTACAGGTAATATATGTAGATTATGTTAACAGCTTATGTCCGCGACGTCTTCAGGTATCAAACAGCGTATCAAGATAAAACCTCAACTATATTCTAAGTTTTACCTTCTACAATACAACTTTAAAACCCGCAACAAATTCCATCCTGTAGCTTTTGTGTGACGTGCGTATAAACATACAACAGACAACGACAAAAATTCTAAAAAAAAAATACTTCTGTCTTCTATAAGTCCCAAAAAAGAACCCTCATATTTTATTTTTCTTAATATTTCCTGTGTACGGACATTGCCCAGTTATAGTTTTATTATACATTATATGTAGATTATAATTTTCGTCCATTTTTGTCATTTAAAACGTCACGGAGGAATAGGAAATTTTGTTTTTTCTATTAATCATTCATTAAAAACTAGATTATGATGATACCATTTAGAAAATAAATAAAATTGGAAACGTCACGTCGTGCGAATAACGCGCATATTGTCAAAGTTTGAGGTGTTGCGCTTGCGACACGGCGAAAAGGTTTGGCACCAAGGACTTCTGTGCTGCCATCTAATAGGTTTATTGTGTTTTTATATTGTGAGCCTTGCAGACTTACTCGTTTTTTAGTTGATTGAAAAGCGTATTTAAGGTTGCGTACGAGTAGTGATGTACCTAATAAGTTTTAAATATTTTGCATAGGAGAACTTTATTGATCCTTATTTAATATGAATTTATATATGCAAACTTAGAACTAATAAGACACATACGTACAGACACAGATTTTCATAGAGGTAAAGTCGTGGGGTAGATCTAATGTACATAATATCAATAATTAATTGCCAACTTAATTATCTTTGCAAATGCAAAAGGTAAGATGAAATAATAACCAGTAACAGTGCCTACAATGTTTCCTGGTTTTAAAATTAATGCCTCCGAGGAGGCTTTGAATGTCATCATTTGATATTTCAATAATTATGCTTATAGAGTATTTATAATTATGTTTATAACTTTTTACAAACTGATGAGTTTGTTTGCGCGTATCTCAGAACACTGCTGACTTGAATTGAGGATTCTGTGTGATTCTGAATATTTGTATTTCTTTTTATGTCAAAGTGAGGCAAACGAGCAGGCGGGTCACGAGATGTTAAGTGATCACCGCCGCCCATAGACAACGTATTATTTGATGGGCGTTATGATAAAGGCTCTATAAGATATTTATCATTCTTTTCTCAATGGAGTGAAGCCAACAAGAACCACTAATATCATGTAAATATCGTTAAAAATCGTCAACAATAGGTATAAGTAAATTTTAATTAAGGTAAAACTAACTTTCATGAAAATAATTACCCATATAGAAGTTTATTTTATTCCAAAATAGCCATAACATTAAATAATAAAAGGTAATACAAAATCTAACCTCAGATTTTCATGATAATTTAAAAAATATATAGTAAGCAGCCCCTTAAAAAACTGTCTCGCGACCATTGGCTCTGTCTACCCTTAAAAAGGGAAGAACGTGATCCTATATGCATGTATGCTACATTTTTAAGCTTCGTAAATCCGATCATCGTATAACTTTTAAGTTCAAAATAAAAAAAATAACAAATTTTTGTTACACGTTTCTAAATACATAAATTAAAAATAAAAAAAGATATTTTTTTGTTTTTTTTTATTAAGTACCTGCATTGCTTTGATAACTCTTAGTCACAAAACAACATATATATTTTACAAGACAATATTATGTATTGTAATTCTCTTATATATACATAAGTATGGTATTATTATGAAAATTGTTATTAAACCGCCATAACAGGTTTTATATTCAAATCACAAGTGTCATTAAATACTAGTATGAGTAATCTACTACATAAATACAATAGTGTGCTTATAAAATAAATATGATTTCTTAAATCCGTGGCAAAATGGTTTGCCTGTTTGAAAATCAAGAGGACCGGAATTTAAACCTCGGTCAGGTATAAATAGAAAATTATATTTTAATTGTAATCAACCTGGGTCTTGGGTGTTTATCTTTTATTTTATATATTTGTAATAAAATATAGTGTCGTTGAGTTAGTACTTCATAATACAAGTCTAGAATTTAAGTACTGTGAAACTAAATCTATGCAGTTTGTTAATTTATATGCATTTATTTACTAAGATATGCATTACACATAAGATAATTAAATTATTTTAGACCTTGTTCTTCACTTTTAAGACATGTTTAAGACTAGTAGTTTTTAATTAAAGTTCTTCCATTTACATAATCCATTTACTATATAAATATAATCGTTTGCCTAACAACTGATTGATCAATCTAAAGACGCTCAATCAATATTAATGAATCAGGTAATTAAGACCTTTGGATCACGATAAAAAATTATCCTAAGATTTCGATACGATAAATTTTATAGTTTCGAAACGTTATCATTCTATCGATATTCAGTCTATATTGATATGGCCAGTAATTAAAAACTTGTTCTAATAATATCTAACCTAAATAATTAAACTGCTTGAATTAAACTCTTGACCTAATAACCATGCAATGCATTAACCAATCGAACAACTTTGATACTTTACTATTACTTAACAAAAATGCTAATTCAAAATACACAAAAATCTATTATCCAACCCAAATACCTTATTAAAAATCGAACTAAACTAAAAAAACGAGCGAGCAAAATCCTTTTGCACTTTCAGTTTTGCATTGCATAATACTTACCGTAGAAGCTACGAGGGCGGGCCGGGAGCACTGGTTATAACACTAGTACACTTATAAGCCATGCACGTAATCCATTGGCAAGATAATCAGGGAAAAACACGTGATTTTCGGGAGCACTATCCTGGTTAAAGGGAAATGCGGCCGCTGCGCGTGCGTCTCTGTCGGCGGCCGGCGGCGCACTGGTGAGCTATACCGTCCCCCCACACATAAAGACTATTGCAGGGAGGGGAGCTTGAAAATTTGGGGTTTTCCGGGCGGATTTTCAGGATAGGATGCGTTCGATATGTGTGATTGATGACCTCAATGGTGTAACGGTTAAGGTGCCTGTCTGTGCTACTCAAGAGGTCCCAAATTAGATCTTGGTCGGATCATAATGGTAAGTGATATTTTTCTGATTGATCATTGATGTTTATCGATATGTGTATTTATTGTAAAATATATCCCATAACACAAATCTAGAACTTACTTTAGGGGCTAACTCAATCGATGTTGTTTGACCCTATATTTTTTTTCTATCCTATTGTTATAAAAGTGATTTTCTTCAAATAAATCCACTAAGAAATATATATTTTTTAATAAGTAGAAATATCATACTGTGACTTTATTTAAGTATATTGTTTAAGTAATTTTAGTGTTAATATTTTTATTATCCTCTTAATAAATTTATTATTCTTAAAAATACTTAGCGAAAAGTTGGCAGTAGTTTTTGAATATAATTGTTATGTATTTTATTTTTACATTAATGTAATTGAAATTTAATAACATTTTGTGTGAAATATATACTGAGTATATTTATTGACCAATAAATAATTTGCAATAGTATTAAAATTAAACATTAATAGTTAGTTAATTGTAGAGTTTGAAAGGGGCTGCAATGTTCTTTAGTATTGTGATTCGTTCTATTTTCGATTTTTAATTAATGGTATAGTAAAATTACATATATAAAGAGATTGAAATAATGATATTCTAAGCGATATTTATTGATACAAATAGACAACAAACATTAACTCTATATAAGTTAATTCTCTCCCGCCTCTGAAAAGACATCAACGAGCCCTCATAGCACAAGGTATTAGGTAAAAAAGTTCTAAGGACAAAATATCAACCAAAATGTCTCCTGGTTTCAAAAATTATCAAATATTAGCTTTTCCCGTGGCTACACTGAATTTTGAATTTTAAGTCCGTCTTAGCAAGCACTGACGTCCTAAAGGGAACCCCCATGCAAAATTTGAAACCACATGTAATTTCTGACATTTCGTGATGTTTTTCCCTTTTTTATATACAGATTTCTCTGTAATAACGTGATGAATACATAAAACTTTAATTAATTTTTTTTACGTACAAGAATTGTTTGCCTGAAAAAATATACTTTGAAGCAATTAATGATCTGATTTAAAAATTAATTTTAAATATATTTCTAATACAAAAACTAAAACTAGGGAAAATATGGTGCCATCGGGTTTATTGTAATTAAGATGTCCATAATTTACGGTGTCCGCTTTACATCAGGCAGGCAAAAAACTAATACATTTATTTCTTTTTCTTATAACACAGATTTTGAAAACTTGAGGAGAAGGATTAAGTAGTTTATTTATTGCTTATTTCATCATTTTTAATACTTAAAAAGGTTTGCCTACGTCATTTCCAAAACTTACTCAGGTTTTAGAGTTTCTTTTTTTCGATGAGGAAAAATATGAAGGATATCTTGAATGTGACGTAAATTTATAAGTGAGCAAAATACTATGTATATTTAGGCTATTTAGGGTTTGTTTTTCTATAGAATTACTACCACTCCGCCGGTGGCTTTGCTCGCATGAAATAAGGTTATATAGCGCAATTATCTGATNNATCAGATAATTGCGCTATATAACCTGTGTCCTTTCCAGAAACTTAAATTCCGAATTTCAATAGAATCGATTCAGGTTTTCCGAAGATACAAACATAGTTGTAAACTTGAACTATTTATAATACTAGTATTATAGAGTACATCGATGTGAATAGTTTATTGTGAAAACGCCATGATAATAAGTTTTTTAACGACTAAATTACTGCTGCTATAATATAAAAATATCTTTTTGTATAAAAAAGAGCAAAGGAGGCAAACGAGCAGGCGGGTCACGTGATGTTAAGTGAACACCGCCGCCCACACCTGCAACACTCGAGATGTCACAGAAAATGCCTACCTTCGTGGGTTTCGCGTAATGCATAACAAGTACCTATAGTTCATGTTTTAAATTGATAAATTAAATAATATACGACCTAAAGACGTAGATAAAAAAGGCTACAGGCTTGAGATACATAATACATCTAAACATGTAGTTTAAAACGTATGATGTTCCGTGGCCACGTATTTTAAAAGTTTTTTTATAGTGGAGCCACTATTATTAGTGGTATGGAGCCACTACTTGTAGTGGTGTGTAGCCAGCTACAGTCTTCTTTTTAGCCTGTAGCACGAATGGGCCGGCTCGTCCGGGGATGTACCACATTCCCACAGAAGACCGACGTATGAATGGCGGCTATCAACGCCATGCTCCTTCCTGTGGGTGGGAGAGCCAGGGGCCCGACTTCTCCGCCCTCCCCATTTGGGGAGGGCGGTTTTTTACAGGCTGGCAACGCTTCTGTGACCCCGCGGGTGTTGCAGTTGTCTATGGGTGGCGGAGATCACTTAACATCACGTGACAGGCCTGCTCGCTT
>JADGIL010021399.1:0-18103 GCA_020352625.1 Cactoblastis cactorum | reverse complement strand
ATTCAATTATTAGTGTCTTTGCACGGTTATACTCACGTAAATTTTTAGTCGGTAACGCCGACGACCGTTTCGACCTATTCAGAAGGCCATCTTCAGGGCGAGTACTAGGAACGTCGCGGCGCGGCTGTTCCCTGTGCACTGAGGTCTGCCGCCGCCCTACTGACGTTCCTAGTACTCGCCCTGAAGATGGCCTTCTGAATAGGTCGAAACGGTCGTCGGCGTTACCGACTAAAAATTTACGTGAGTATAACCGTGTAAAGACACTAATTATGTCTTCTCGCGTGACTTTCAATGATATACTGTAAAAATAAATCTTACATCTTGATTTTATGTTGATTATTGTTAATTGTAACAATAACTAACATATACAATTAAAACTTGCATTAAGACTATAATTTAAAGTAATGTCAGCGCTATGGTGCGTTGACAAAGTTAACTAATCTATGGAAGCTTTTAAGATCTCCAGAAAAATCCAGATCCATTCCCCTTAATTGTGTTGCCGCTTGTCTCGTAGCTCGGAAGCTGTGAATAAGATTGAAGCCTTTGTCTGCTCATCTACTTTATCAACTACGAGAATCAGAAAAGGGTTATCCATTTTGCCTTTAAATTTGCTTGATCCTTTATATTCTGCTTAATATTTGCTGCTGTATATTTATCGTTAAAAAAATTTATACTGATAGAAGTATTTTTTTTTTATTAAAGAAGGAGGCAAACGAGCTGGCACCTCACTTGATGTTAAGTGATCACCGCCGCCCATAGACACCTGCAACATGAAGGGGATCACAGAAGCGTTGCCGGCCTTAAGGGATTTATGCGCTCTTTACATGAAGGTTTCGAAGTCGTATTGGTCCGGAAATACCGCTGCAGGCAGTTCGTTCCACAGTGTGGTCATACGTGGTAAAATAGCTATATAGGAACGAGTTTTAAAGTAAAAAATCATTCTTTTCTCTTTCAAACCACTCAGACATAACTTACAGCACGTACGTAGACCTTTTACGATGCTTTTAAAGAACCACTGAGCCGTTAAATAAAGTTATCGTTGTAGAATCGCTCTCTCTCTCTAGCCTACTTTCCGGATTTACTCGCCGTTGGTCCTTTGCACCGCCCAAGCAGTGAGCCACTGCACTGAATAACTTTTTTATAATTCTAAACATACGAGGTTTGATCAAAATATTGTTTTCTCGGTTTTTTAAATGCTCTTTAGTAAGTTGTGAATTGACTTCTGCTGTATATCCATTAAAAACCAATACCTATCACAAATATGATAAAGATACTGTTAAAAGAGAAGGAATATTACCATTTTACTATTCTTGGCATTATTAGCTTCTCGGCAACCAAACTGAGATTGTTATGATCAAAATTCAGCTATTGTGTTAAAGAAGTTTCGCTTTGTATATTTCAAATTTGGGCGCTTAACCAACAAAGTATCATATATCTTTAAAACAATTAATCATTTTCAACTAACAGATCCGGCAGAAATCTGAAACATGTACCTTCCTCATAAGGGTGCGCGGGAACAGAGCATATCCATCGTAAATTAATAAGGTCCTCTCGGGGCGGGCTGACACGGAATACGTCTCCGGGGCCCCATCGCCGGCCGCTTTTTGCAGGGAATTGCTTTAATATTTCTTTCAAACAAATACCTAAGGTCGTGGGCAAAAACCGGCCAACGAAAAATACACTTTTTGCAGACGCGGCGGTGTTCATCTTAGTCCTCTTCAGGCGTTTGCGGTGTTTAGATCATTAGTAAGGCTTTCTGAGAGGGAAAATCAGTGCTATTCAGTTTATCAGACCATGTGGTGCAGTCTACAGTATATAATTTACATCACGCTGCTAAATTATGTTTGTATGGTTTAAATGAATGCTTAAGCTGCGCTCCGAAGTTGGGATTTTCAGGAAATAAAATAAACCTACGTTTTCCGGAAGGAAATAATAAAGGAATTCTATTATATTATAGAGGGCTTTTTAAATAATGCAATGGCCGTGATACCACAACATGAGTTTCTATATCACTGTTTTGGATGATTAATATAGAGGTTTTAATATGAGCTTTAACTTGTAGAATTTACTGGTTAATTTCCGGAAATGCTTTCGGTTTCCTAGCAAGTAATTTAACTCTGTATTAAGTCAAAACCAATTAAGTGTTGTGTGTTGAAATATTAATATTACAACCACTCGTACAGTTCTCTTTGTTACAACTTCCTCAGGGAAAGTTAATATGAATTTAGCATAATTCTAACGCCATCTTATTAAATGTTTTATATAATGCGGCAACACAAAATAATAATAAAATGGAGATAACTCCCGACCGACTGTCATCAAATTGTACCTAATTTATTATTTTCAAGGTTATAAATGAATATCGGAATACACCATTCGCATATACATATTTCCTCTATTGTCATGTATTAGCTTTGTAGTCTTAAAGATAATTAACATTGAACCACCGAACTTTTTCAAAATATATTTGAAGTTATAAAATACGCGTTATAGCGCGGACGACGTACGTCGTCCGCGCTTAACTACTATTATCAACATATTGTGTTCTAAACTGCATATCAAGATGAAACCATCGTTTTATTTTAAGTAAGATCTTCTATGATACAACTGTGAAAACCGAATCAAATTCTATCAAGTAGTTTTTGTGTGATACGTATATCTCAAGAATCGTATATAAGAATCTCAACTTTCACACAGTCGGTGTTCCGCGGAGTGGTGTGACGCATGAGACGCGTTTCGGAATCCGGAAAGCAATTTATTTGGTAATTCTACAGCCGATCTCAACTCAGGCGACGGATCGGGGAAAATGTTTGTCGCCACGTGTCGCCGCAGTAATGCTACGAAAACACGCTGAAAATGGGACGCGAGCACTTAAACTATAAAGTACGATAATATTGTTTTGTTCATGTTTGTCTCCAAAATTATCCGAAAAACAATTCATTTATGCGATGTACTTAAATACATAAGAAATGTTTTCTAAAACAAGAAACATTTGTATTAGATATGTATGTACCTGTTAGATTATAATTAAAAAACATATTTGTCCATAGCCAGTTATGAGCTAGCTATCGGATAATTGACGGACTAGGGTGTTTGATAAAAACACAAACACAGACAAAGTGCCTGTGAATTTCTAGTTGCTGAATAGGCGTATGTCCGCGAACGTAAACGCTTGTCAAATTAAATTCTTAAAGCTATGCATACAGATTAGATTTTAGTAAGACTATCAAAAATACAGCAGGAAATGATAATCAGAATCAACCAATTATTTTGCTAACGCCGGCCTTGCGAGAGCTCGATACTCAAGGCCTGTGGTTTTGGGCAAGTCTGCGAGCTCAAACGGAAAGCCGATTAACGCTCTAATTAATATATCGCCATTAAGAACGAGATGCCCGCCAGGGCTACCAGCCCGCTGCGTTGCTACGATGGTGGCACACTTTCGTACCTGGGCGACTCCCCAAATGGGGAGGTCTTTTAAAAGGCCGGCAACGCTTCTGTGATCCCGCAGGTGTTGCAGTTGTCTATGGGCGGCGATGATCACTTAACATGACGAGACCCGCCTGCTCGTTTGCCTCAAAAAAAAACTATCAAAGTTACAAACTTTACATCTTTATAAAATTAATATAGATATATGTAGATTAATATGATGATAGGTAGTAATATATATTAATATATAATAGAGATTTTTTTACTTAACTGTTGGCAACTTTCTTTCATAAATATTACTCTTATACTTAACAATTCAACCTGGCGATTAATTCGAGAAATAAAAGCAATTATATTTTGATATAAATTGATTAAATATGTCGGAAATGTGTAGAGAAATATTAAACTCTACGAGTGCTGTTTCGGTTTTTTTGCTGTCTGCAGTATCAAGATTGTTTTTCTCAGTCAGCTGATATTTTTGAGATATATTATTTAAATAATCTCTCTTACTACGGTTTATCATACTCCTTCATACAATACTTAACACGTTTATCCTTCTATATTTATAATATTGATAACAAGACTGCCAAATTAAATAATACATATTTTTGCAATTTTATTAAGCCTGACTGAGTCAAAAGTACAAAAATACAAGTATTGGAAAATTGGAATCTAGTCATAAAAAGAAAGTCAGAAATACAAAGACAGCAATCGCGGCCGGCCCTGACACAACAGCGCCACCAAGCGGGCACCGCAAGCACTAATACACTAATAGCGTGTGCCGGCCGCGGATCTGTCTTCATTTAGACTCGGACCCGCCCCCACGCACTTTGTTCGGCCGACCAACCCTGAAATATTGCCCTGAACCATCGACCAGCTATAATTTATCGCTATATTGCTACTACTATTCCTGCAGCATATTAATTTGTGGCTATGGTTACAATCAGTTAAATTTAAATATTTAGTATAAACATACACGGTGTCTAGCTAGTTTGATATCTCCAGTGCACCCACAAGTTATTTAATTTTCTTGTTAGTATAATTCTTATGGAGAAAGCTATTTTTGTATTTAAAAATAATTTAATTTACGTAATTAGTTTATTATATAGAAAAAAATGGATGCCCCCAAAGCGTATCTAAGTATAATAAAATCACATCTTAACACAGCTACAGCATTACCCGTACAATTCTTGAGAGAATGTACTTATTGAATAAATAAATAAATAAATAAATAAATAAATAAATAAATAAGAATCAAATTTAAGATTTCTGAAAATCGTATCTGATCTGTTTCTCAAGGACACTGTTTAGTTCCGCGATCCGCGCCGCTTCAAACGGGACTCTATTTGGTTTTACCTAAAAAGAAAAGGTATATGATTATTATTTTGAGATAATCCTCGTCCATCTTATGATATCAAAACAGATCGAACGTGAACTATCACGAAAATTATTACACTAATAATTGTTTAATATCAATGCGAGGAAGGCTTGCTTGCTTGGAGGAAGTATTTACAATGTATGTACAGTCAAGCATACATTCAGGCATGTGGATGTAGATGACCGAGATCGTAAAAAAGTCCGATTCACTCACCACGACTTGAACCTCGTTATTTCCCTCCTTGATAAAGCTTCTCACCGCCCTCATGAACAAGAAGTAGAAGATCTCCACGAAACTGATGAAACTAGCGCCCAGGAACAGCCCCGCTGCTCCTCCGAACGACACTGGAAATTATGACGGTTCTGAGCGCGTCTAATACATAATGGCAACGACGCTTGGTTATCTACGTTTATCATTACTACACTTGATGTAATGATGTAATCCATATATGTAAGTATGTATTTATGTAAAAGAGGAAGGTGACTGACATACCCACCCAGAGATCAACGCATAGAAATACGTAAATGAGCGTTAAGAAAGGAATTTTGAGGATTCTACATCTAAGGGGGTAAATTAGGGGCTGAAATTTTGCATTAAACTTTTTATTCTTACGATAGATGATAAGCTTAAAATTTTGTATTTTATTATTTTTCAAAATCTGCACGAACTAAGTCCATTTATACTCTTAAATTTAGATCAATTGAAAGTAAGGACTAAAACGACGCCATATATCTGTTGTCGGTAAAAATTATTGAAGCAGTCACCAACGAGATCCTGGAAGTGGAACACGATCTCCCGCGTGTAGCGGCTGCGCGGCGCCTGCACGGTGTATCTCACCGACCCTCGGTCTGCAAACTGCCCTTTGCCCCTGAATATAAATACATTTTGAACCATTTATTATTTCTATAAATATACAGAGCGTGGAGAAGATTTGCAGCTTTCGAAGACAGTCAAAATTTACATAAGAAAAGTGATAAGAAAAAATAAGACTACTAGAAATAAAGTGTAAAATGTTGAACGAAAATCCGAAATAATTATAAGAACCGGTGCGGAAACCCATCAACACACACAACGTCGGAACCTTCAAGAAGAGCGTATAAATCCCTTAAAGGCCGGCGACGCTTCTGTGACCCCCCGTGTGTTGCAGATGTCTATGGGCAGCGGTGATCATTTAACATCACATGACCTGCCTGCTCGTTTGCCTTCCTCTTTCATAAAAGAAACATTATATAACACCAGATATTTTGATACGAAAATAATCCTAAGTTGTTAATGAAATCTACATATGTACTAGCTTATTTATATGAAACTTGCCAGTTCTGCTCATTCATAGCCACGTCCCTGAAGACAGCGTCTTGGCACTGCGGGCTGCAGGAGCACTTGTCTCCGCCGTTGGTGAGCAGGGCCATAGTGTGCTTGGACAGGCAGAACATGCCTTTGGGCGTGCATCGAGGTATATTGCCTACGAATAAAAAAAACTCAAAATAGAAACCTTCTTTTTTTCGGTAACTTTCCAAGCCTGCTACCTTCTACTTAAAACATATTAAAAAAAATATTTCATTAGAATTACTAACTTGAGCTTTCGCGAGGATAATAAAATGGTCGGCAGCCACACAGCCGCTCTGCCAATTTCGCTCGACACGACAACCGACACGTATTGGTACTATACACCTGCAATCGTCAAAATGTATAATTTATAGTAAATTTTTTAACACAGAGATTTGAAAAGGTCAATAAATGTGCTCGATGTATGTCATCATTATCTTTTCATACATACATACATATGATCACGCCTTTTTCCCATACGGGTAGGCAGAGACTACATTCTTCCACTTACTGCGGTTCTGACATACTTTATTTTTAGTAATTTCCGAAAAATGATTGTTCACAATGACAATCTTTTCCAAGAAACTATTAGAGTAACACCAATTTAATTAAAATGAAAATGTAATGATACTTTATACTTATATGTATTAAAACCTTTTCCCCGCTCGACTGCGGCTCGTCCGTGTAAAGGCATCTTCTCCTCTGAGGAGACAGGTCCCGGATACCCTTTCCACACTCCGTCTCAATAACAGTAAGCTCTATATTACGGTCCAGAGATGAGTAAATCACAGACTTGGGGCCCATTGTGTCCGCAATGTCGAAGGGCGAGTGAGTGAAGAACTGAAAGAATGTCCATGTGATAAAATTACGACTATTTTTATTTCGTTGCCAAGAAACGACATGATGTTACTTACAGTAGCATTGGAGGTAATTTCCAAAAGTACGTAACAGCGCTGAGAGGAATATTTGCAGGTAAGCGGGAAGATCTTTGTGTCATTCGGATTTGGTTTCCTAAAACGTAATCAAATTGTAAATAATTCATACTCGTACTACATCTATCTAATTAAAGTAGTAATTTAATAGTAATTAAATTGTAACTGAGCTATGTCTCTACATGGCAGATATTTAAGAAAAACATATACAAGGGCTATAGAAGCCAAAACGATTGTTTTTAGAATTTTTGTCTGTATGTTTGTACGCGCATCACACAAAAACTACCGAACAGATCTGGATGGGGAAAGCGATGGACTATTACCTGGATTAAAAGATAGAGGCTACTTCTTATCACGGAAAAATGTACGGTTCCCGAGGAATATAATTTATTGTAACCGAGCAAGGGGTTGACAAGATATTATAGTATCCACTTGTCGGACAAAGTCACAGGCATTAGCTGGTTAGGAATATTTGTTATTGTTATTCAGTAAAATTGTAATTTGAAAGAAGTTTGCCTCTGTGCTGAACACGTAAGTTTGATTTTGTAAAACTAAACTCACACTATTTCAACATCAGCAGTGGCGACAGAGTTAGTACCATAGCAGGCTCCATATTCTGTCATGACTGGATTCCACGTGACGTCCTGGCCATGAGACCACGATGCTTTGATTTGCAGTTTTGGTATTACCTGTTATGAAAGTGACCTTTTGTGTGAAATAATCAAGAAATCTATATGCCAAGAAGTCAAAACAATGTGGTTTTCACAGTTGTATTACAAGGTCTAACTTAAAATATAGCGTTGATTTAATCTTGACACACCGCTTAAAACCCGATATATCGATAATAATAATTAATATAAGCTAGTTTTAAATATATTATGCTAGTTTTTAATATAATTAATAGACAAAATAATACTTTTTAAATAAGAATAATAAGGTTTTCTTACGTCAACTGCAAGTTGGTATAGGTCTATTTTCGCGAGCTGGTCGTCATCGGCAAAGACCCCATAGCCTTCCAGATGTTCCAAGTCCGAGTTCGCGACAGTGTTGAGGAAGGAATTAAAGTATTCATATTTCTCATCCTGACTGTCCACGTTGAAGTATGTTTTGAGAACTTCGTCGATTTTTTTGGGGTTGACACGATACTAGGGGAAAATTTTTCAAAATTTATGATTATTTTAGTAAATAGTCGGTAATCTTTTGTAGTTAATTTTAGTAGAAAAATTCGTATACATATTTATATTATAAGATAAAGGAAATCTCTATTTTCTTGATTTTGCTTTTAATGTCTTTCCTTTATCTTACAACAAACTATAAGATCTAAACACATGATCACAAGAAGTGACGGCCGGCATCTTGAACAGCCAGCTGCGGAAGTCCTTCTCCAGGGTGACCACGGTGGGGTTGTCGTTGTACCGCGCCAGCTGGCCCAGCGAGATATCCACCGCGCCCCAGATGGCAGCAATCGTCACCACGGCCCAGAGCACTCTGTGTACGATACCTTCAACCTTAAGAAATGTTACTACTCCTGCGGCCTATATTAAATATAATGTTATAACCCTTAACTAAGATAATTTGCAGCTTTTTTTTAATTTATTGCATCCATTTTTAGAAAAATTATCGAAATATGTTACCTCTCAAACCAATGTCGTCCTGGAACAGCAACGTGGTTAAACCCATGTATCGTTGTGTCCAAGCAGAAATCCCTTCCACATCTTAAAATCAAAATAATTATATTGACTCTGCTTTTGACCGAAAAGTAGTCCTTACGTTTTTGAATATTTAATTATTACCTGTAGGCAGCCTGAGCTAAACTCGCGCACCGACTTGCTTTCTGCGGAGCCGCAGATTGCTTGGAGACAGGCGTCTCGACTCCGAATCTCGGTGGAGAAGACTCGCCGATGATCGAATACATTTTATGTCTGAAATCATTAATTCATCAATGGTTTTTATAAATTGAACTAAAAAGACCTTCAATAATAATGAATTTATAGCAAATTGCTTTCTTAACACTACATATACATATATAAAATCGTAAAATACTTTCAAAAAGACCGTGAAAGATGATTTGATTTTTCTGTTAGTTTTTAATTTATAAATCCATCCTGGAGTAACTTTATACCACTCAATTATACACTATTCTGTGAGTAAATCGTTGATGGAACAGCGCATGACGTGATCACTGCATTTCCCCATTATATATGTATATTTTTATTAGTTCTCTTTTCTGGTGTTACATAAAAAATATGTCACACCCGGAGAATAAAGTGATTTTAGAATACAATAATACCTATTTTGGGGTATCCTTTTTATTGGTAATACTTAAGTTTACCCAAATTCTATTAGAAACCACTCTCGCAAATAAACCGATTTAGACTTTTTTTAAAGTGCAGTTAAAGTTATTTTTAAAAAAGTACTAGTAGTTTTTCAATCAATAACCCATAGAAAATAGTATTTGAAATCAATTTAATGAAATAAACGGACACCTGTTGTAATATAAAATAGAATTATATAAAGAAGAAGTACCCTTAACTGAAGAGTGTGTATGAAAAGATTGATGAATGTGGAGGAAGCGAAGGAAGTATGTCAGGAGCGTGGTTAGTGGAAGAATGTAGTCTCTGCCTACCCCTGCGGGAAAAAGGTGTGATCTGTACATATATAGAAACTATTCACACAAATGTGATAATTTAAGGCTTAATTTCATATAAATTAGTGAAACAAACAGTTTCGCCGTTTCTTTCATTAGTATGGACGGACATAGAGACTAATATCCATTAGGTATGAAGATAACATCGCACGTGTATGTAAATCATGCAATGATTTGTGTCACTTTAGCCTTGTATTTTACATCAAAAAGCAATTAAGTTAAACGTCACTATACATACATATCTTAATGATTTAAATGATTTTATTACGTGAAAGTCACGCTTATATCCAAACTATTAAATTATTTTAATTGCGGTCTGTCTATTAATATATTTATGTTTTTAGATGCGTAACAGAAACTTTTTCAGTTAATATGTTGCATGACACACCACACTCCCACAGGATACCGACGCCTGAATGGCGGCTAACAGCCGCCATGCTCCGTCCGGTGAGTGGGAGAGCCGGAGGCCCGACTTCCCCGCTCTCGACATTTGGGGATGGCATTTTGGCGACGCTTCCGTAACCCCGCGGGTTTTGCAGTTGTCTATGGCCGGCGGTGATCACTTAACATCATCTTACATAAAAAAAATCGCATGATACTTATTTTTATAAGAATCCAAAAGTAGCCCCCAAAATAAAAATCATATCTATATATAATAATAGAATCTTCTCGACGCGAGTTTCACTCGCAGTTCACGGTGAATTATTTAACAAATTATCCACTTAATTTTCTTGGCTGACTTATTTCTATTTATTTTGTATTCTGATACTTACGTCTCAAAATTTGTAATGTACCGATTAATTATATAATTGTTATATTCAAAACTTTTATTTGAATTATAAATAAATAAAATCAAACTATTTAAAATAATCTTATCCTCAACGCCATTTGAAAGGCGGCATGACTCGCATGTTTCGCGGCGGGGCGAGGGAGGGCCGGGTCGCGCTGATAGGGCACCGGGGCCCGTTTGTGGCCGATGCATGTTTTTGTGCTCGATATCAAGCTTGTCCATGTCTCATTTCGTAGTATCAACGAGATTAGCCCCTAGATAGCAGTCGTCATCACCTTTCATGTCGGGTCAAGATTCAAATCTCGGGACCCGCATTAGGGGTGTTTACGTGATGCAGCTTTTCTTATTGTGATAGCGGGTGAATGTGTTTCATGTAAATTTAAAAAATATACGTAGTATATGTTATGCTACATTTCAAAGCTCATTAAACAAACTGTATAAGGGTTCGGTTTGATTGCCCAGCTACTTCGTATTTATTACTTTTTAGGGTTCCGTACCCGAAGGGTAAAACGAAAACCCTATTACTAAGGCTTCGCTGTCTGTCTCGCCAGGCTTCGCTGTCTCTCATGAACCGTGATAGCTAGTCAGTTAAAATTTTCACAAATGATGTATTTCTGTGGCCGCTACTACAACAAATTCAAAAAACGAAAATAAAATAAATATTTAAGGGGGCTCCTATACAACTAACGTGACTTTTAATTATAATATAATATAATTAAATAAATATAATATATAAAGGGGACAACAAACATAATTTTTTTGTCGGAGCGTTATAGTATGGAATCCTTCGTGCGCGAGTCCAACTCGCACTTTGCCGGGTGTTTTGGAACAATAAAGAATATTGTATTGTTTTGTGTTGTAAGTGGAAGTAGCCTGAACTACATTATACCAGTGTTAGCCTACTACGGATCGTCTTGTATAAAAAATACATGGCTTTTTTAAAGATTATTTAAGATGCTTAAGTTATTACGCACATACGATTTTTTATGAAAGTAGTAAATTAAGTAAAGTGTCAAAATGCTAGTCTGGCTGTTCATAGAACTATAACCAACCCTTGTGTAAGGTAATGAAAGATTTATACGGCAGAACATGATGAGATCATAGTCAATGCGTTTAAAATGATAGCTTTTAATAAACGTTGTGTCATGTTAGTTTTAAATAATGAATAAAATATATTATTTTTGAGAATTTCATGACCAATATTTAAGAAGGAAAGTTGCGATAGCTTTGACATATTGAAATGATGAATTTATCTATCAGAGATGAATTAATAAATGGACTAGGGTCGAAATCAATGAACTTTTACTCTCTCTTAACAAAGGGGGATAATATATTAGCCGGTGAAGATGCATGAATAAATGATGAGGAAGCAAGAAAGGTCAGTAAGGATCATAGCAAGTTGACATTTGTCGCCTCTTCTTATCCCCACAAGCGATATTTATATATATCAACATTGTATCCGCATATCCATTTAAACACGAACAACTGTTTGTTCAACCATAAATCAATTTCGTAACAAACCTATTATTTTTTAATTTCAATAAAGTCGTTGTTTACTCGGAAACGTATTCGTATTCATAAACGTTAATTCATTGTTCTGTTTATTACAACAAAATATTTGCAGCGCGATTTAAATTTAATATTTTCAGCTTTAAAAGATCGCGATATACATTTATAAACTAGTAGCTTATGAATGAAACTAATATTTATTATCATTAGCTCCTTCGAAATGCTCGTAGTCTATAGCTTGATTGAGATTGAAATATTATTACTTGGTAATATGAAAAATGCCTGTGGAGGTCTAATTTCTGAATAAATATTTTGATTTCCTCTTCTTCGAAGTCATTATACATACATTTATCTACAATTTTATTTATCAAAGTTATAGTATATGCATTAGATAAGAATTAAATCTTATTCTTTTGTACTTGCAAAGTGCAAAAAATATAACTTAATTTTATTTTCTTAATTTTAGCGAATGCACCTCGGAATGTAATTACAATTGCACTGTTCAAATGACGCTCTCGGCGAGTAGAGTAGGCAGTCGTCACGCTGTAAGTAAGGTACAGAGGCTTAACTGTCAGAAAAATATTCCTTTTGAAATTAACTCTATTTTTAAAATATTTTTTTTTTTTAATATTTACGTACACACGTACTCAAAACTCAGTGCTTCAAGATTTATGTCTCGTACATTTATTAACACTATATTAATAAAATTATTATATTACAACCAGTTTTGTAGTGGTATGGACCCTGCTGCCTTCTTTTTTAGCCTGCAGCATGAATTTGCCGGCTTGTCCGGGAAAGTACCACACTCCCACAGAAGACTGACGCCTGAATGGCAGCTATCAGCCGCCATGCTCCATCCAGTGAGTGGGAGAGCTGGAGGCCCAATTTCCCCGCCCTCCCCAAATGGGGAGAGCGGAGGTTTTTTATAGGCCGGCAACGCTTCTTTAACCCCGCGGATGGGCGGCAGTGATCACTTAATATCGCGTGACCCGCCTGCTCGTTTGCCTCCTGCTGACATAAAAAAAGTGACAACATAGTTTCAAATATATGAAAATTGAATTTATTAGTCATAGTTCCGTATATTAATAACTATCCATTATGTGGGGTATAATGTCCATAGCTTTGGCTCCGCACTCTCAGTGCAGCCGGCAGCGCTCTGACTTGCATTTAATTTGTGCAGATTCATGCTAATGACCGTGTCGCGTCCGTCCGGCAGGGCTGCCGCTAAACCGGATATCCGGTTCAGGCCGTCTACCGGATGTATCGGATATTTATCTGATAAAATGTTTTGAACGAAAGGATATGCAGTTGATTTTAGAAAAAGAAGGATACTACTCATTTAAATCTCCTGGTATGTAAAAAATATTTGGTTCCCTACATTTACTTAACAATAGTATAAAATAACGAGTCAAACTCGCACACAAAAGGTTCCTTACATGGGTTTATATAAAATGGTAGAAAAATCACATTTTTTGTGTAGTCCACCTTAAACATTTATTTTACTTTTAGTATTTCTTGAATTTTGGCAGACGATGTAAATGTAAATTATACATTGACATGGCCTGCCAAAATTCAACTGTCTAGCTATTACAATTCATAAGATAAAGCTTGGCGACAGACGGACGAACAGTTACAACTTAGAACCCTAAAAACAAGACTGTTTAAAAAGAAGCCGGAGGCCACGCTTCTGTGACCCCGCGAGTGTTGCAGTTGTATATGGGTGGCGGTGATCACTTAACATCACGTAACCCGCCTGCTCATTTGTCTCCGTCTTACATAAAAAAGGAGCATCGTGTTGTCAGGGGTTTTGATATGTTTATGAAATATTTCTGAGTGTTAACTGACTGGAAATGTTTTTTAAAATTGACTTATTACAGAGATATATAGAGCGATTCTCATATTCTATACTAATTTGTTCAGATTTAAATATTCGAGGGGTTGTAATTCCAAATATTCTTGTGTGTTTTTTTATTATTAAGTTTACAACCCTATTGCTATCAAGTCGACCTGTACGTTTCGCCACACAACGCGTTTTTTGTTAAATATCCATCTATCTAGAAGAACGAAGATTTTCTATTTAAGAACAAAATCGCTTAATTACTCGTAGCAAATAATTAGACAATAGCATATTACAATCACTCGGTTTCGGATGTTACGCAAGCCGGGGGCGGGGCGGGCGGAGGCTCGCCGGGCCGGCTCTAACATTTTACGATATTGCATATTAATTCAACACTAACATCCTGCGCCGGCGCCAAATTGGACCTTCTATTTAGTTTTTAGGTGTTCCTGTTTTAAAATGTATTTTCAGGTTTCGTCCGCGGGGATATCTAACTCTAATAAATAAATATATAATAAAAAGTAAATCTACTCGTAAAAAGCTTTATCAAAGTCACATTATCATATTGTAATATACTTTGTTTTTATAGTCAACATATTTTTCTTTCTTTTATTTGACGACCTCCGTGGTGTAACGGTACGTACTTGACCGATACTCAGGAGGTCCCGGGTTTCAATCCCCGGCCAGCTCATGATGGAAAATGATCTTTTTCGGATTGGCCTGGGTCTTGAATGTTTATCTATATATGTATTTATTATAAAATATAGTATCGTTGAGTTGTGTCCCATAATACAAGTCTCGAACTTAGTTTAGGGCTAACTCAATTTGTGTGATTTGTCCCTATATATTTATTTATTTATTATTTCTTAAGGAAAGCTGGTAAAACTATTTAATATATATTTTTTTCAGTATGTACTTAAGTACTATTCTAGACTAGTGATAGTCTGTCGCCTTATTGACTCATTTGAATCAATAGAGATTCTTTTAATTTTAGTGATACATAATGATTCTTCCTTATAAAGAAATTCTTCAAAATCCATTTCAGAAGAGCATTAATTCTGTGTAGAAACTAGCGGCGCGACAGACTTCAATCGAGTCCGTCCCGATAGCCTCATTCGATTTATTATTCGATAGTTACATCCATTAGTTAGAGAGCTCGAGACAGATCTCGTTCGTTATCAAACTATCGAGAAATCGAGAGTCGGGTTTGCCTTTGTGGAGTGAAAGATCTACGCTTTGAGAATCTTCAAAACTGTACTTTCAATAATTATTTTATAAAATCTATCTCGATTTCATACAAAAAACAGCTCCGCATTCATAAGGTCCACATTGTATGAACACAATATTGTAGTGAATGAAACTGACCTGAACTGACTGGGAAGTACCACACTCCCACAGAAGACCGACGCCTGACGGTCCTGACGCCTGCTCCGTCCGGTGAGTGGGAAAGCCGGATGCCGAACTTCCCCGCCCTCCCCAAACGGGAAGGACGGGCGTTATTATATAGGCTGGCAACGCTTCTGTAACCCCGCGTAGTAGTTGTCTATGAGTGGTGGTGATCACTTAACATCGCGTGACCCGCCTGCTCGTTACCCTCCCTCTGATATAAAAGAAAAAAAAACTGATCGTGTCGTGTTCCACACTAGCAATGTTCTGAAGCTTCGTTCTATTTCTAGATTAATTAAAAATGCTTATCCAATGATGTGCTCGCTTTATCAATGGAAATTATCGGGGAAGTTCAATATAATATATGGATGTAGTTAGCCCGGGCATTGGTTCATTTAGGCATATTTATTACTGAACTTTATAGCTTGACGACGGGATACGAAAATTTGAAATCTATGTTATCAAATAAAAACTGGCCAAATGAATGAGATTATTACGAGTATATTATGTAATATATCACGGAAATAACAACCATGTTTATTTTGTGGGAGCCCTCTTTAAACGTTATTTTATTCTGTTTTTTTTTTTGTTATAGTAGCAACAGAAATAATGTCATTTGTGAGAATTTCAACTGCTATCACGGTTTACGAGATACAGCCTGATGACAGACGGACGGACAGACAGCAAGTCTCAGTAATATGGCCCCTATTTGCCTCTTCTAGCTGCTGTAAGAGCACGGCCGGACCGGATAGTGTTGTGTCGGAGGCGGCGCGCGCCGGCTATCTCGTGTGATTGGATTTTTAATGAGATTATTAGTGGACAGACGCGGTTTCATTCTACGTTGGCGCCATATTATTGCATTGTTGATTGGGCGATTGAACGTTTTGTTAAAACTAGAGGCTGAAATTAATTTATTTGATCAATCTAACACTTACATATACAAATAGTTCAAGGTAAAAGTAAATGAGCATTACTTGGGTTTGCGTGTTCTACCTTAGACCTCATCGTTGCTTACCATCAGGAAAGATTGAGGTCAAACGCACTCGAGTTAATATTTTCTTTTTTAAATCACGCCTTAATCATGGCGCAATTGCATCTCATATATTACTCGCGCATAAGAATTTAACCTATATCTGCTGATTTAAAGGTGTAACTAACATTTTCACATCTGTATATATTTGTAAAATTCAATACAAAATATGTGTGTTATGGAGCAATGTTGCTTTTGAAAAGTGGCCGCCGCGCGCCGGCTCGTTGGCTCCTTTCATCGCAAGCTCGCTTCCTGGACTTTTGTGGAACATTACACATCATTGATGTATTGCTTTCATATTTGATAATACATCGAAGGAAATAAATATCGAAACTAACTAGGCTGTAACATCAAACGAGTGATTTTGCGTTTTCAGAATCGAAGCCGAAGTAATCGATGTAAACAAGCTCGCCATCAAACTTAAATATGGTTGGAGAGTTTAGAATAATAAATTGTATTATACTGACAATAAATATCCAGACTAACAATAGAAGGCATTGAATAAATTAATGAACATATTAAAATTATACTAAATAAATTTAGCAAAAACGTGGACTGTCCAAACAAAAACCACTTACGCATATTTATGACAAAATTTATCTTGATTATCCTTGTAGAAGCTAAGGATAAATAATTTAGGACAATTTAGATTTTTTATTATCGAAATATATATAATATATGTACATATTTTATCAATACACAATCATAAATTACTTAAGCATAAAACGAAATAGCATTATTGTGATGACAAAATAAACTCACAAGACATTTTTTTTTTGCAAAACCTTTGAGTCTCGCGGAAAATCATGAAGCTCAAGACGTAATAAATGAAATTACTCGGGGTGCATTGTCATGCAAATCCCGACCGTAACGCACGGCGATAAAGCCTGCGGGGATGCGGGATTATGAGGCCGGCAGTAATTAAGCGCAATACACACCAAAGCCGCCGATCCGCCGACACACTATGTCGGCATTTTTTTCGGCGGGCTAGTTGGCGACTCGACAGAGAAACTTACTCGTATTTATTGTGTATTGCGCTTTAAAAATACAATGATACAAATGTCGCCGTCAAGCCGCCGACGTGTCAACGGGCAGCACATCCAGGCGCGGGTTGCCGACATCATTATTTCGATATAAGCCGTCAGATAACGTCGGCGGGTCGGCGGCGTTGATGTGTATTGCGCTTTACAGCGATGACCGCGCGGCACGCCCGCTTTTTGTTCGCCGGACCGGCGCTCTTAAGTGCGCCGCGCGTTCGTCTCAGATGGAAATTGTGTCTGTATTCGTAGCTATTTATTTCTATCATAAATCTTTATTATGTGCGCTTAGTTACTTTTTGGCGGTTCTTGGTGTTCGTAAAAGAATTGTTGAAATTTACTTGGCCTTGAATATATTCTCCTCGACAATGCTTTATCTGGCTAACAGCCTCGGACTCGAGTACTCAAAAGCATTTAATATAAGAGTATCTTTATAATTTCTGTGTATAGATACCCTTATATTAAATTTTTAACCTGATATCTAAATAGACATAAAAAATTCTTTTTCCTTTTGTATTTATTTCCTCGATAGATTACATTCCATTCCAACAGGAAATCTTATTCCGTCATAATGAGAAATGGCCGCCACAGTCGATTGCAGCACACACACGCCGCCGACCGCCGCCGCCTCACCGACTGATTGCAATTCTCGTAGCAGCGCTACATCTCGTAGACCCTCGTATCCCGCATAGCCCGTTCTAATAAAGATCATCTGAATTGAAAAGTTTAACCTACTATGGCTGTAATTTAATACTTTTTATTTGTATTTTAGGAATATGTTATTCCTAAAATACAAATAAAAAGT
>JADGIL010021395.1:0-14014 GCA_020352625.1 Cactoblastis cactorum | reverse complement strand
AGGGTGGAGAAGTTGGGCCTCTGGCTCTCCCTCTCACCAGACGGAGCATGGCGGCTGATAGCCGACATTCAGCACCCCTGTAAATATGACATCACAATTGAATTTTTGGTTGTTTCGAAAATCCCCCCGACAGACAAATGTTACAAAAAATTAATAATTATTCATATATCTGATTAAATGTAATTTATTTAACGTTCTACAAGGGGATTCTTATCATAGGCGATGGGCGAGTACTAAATCAAAATCTTAATCCCACCAATAAGCCCACCATTTTCTTAAGCGAGGCCTTCGACTCTAGAGTCATGATACTCCGAGACTTACTAATCATAAAATTATAGGACTAAAGAGCCTAGGCTCTTTCTACCCTTTATCTTCTGAATCCAAAGTAAGGGCCGGTATTCGAACCCCCTACTTTTAGATCCAAGATGACCGCTAAGCCTACTCGACCACCACCGACTCATGACATCATGCATGTTGTCTTAATAAGGTACTTTATTGTTATTACCGCCTTACATGTTCGAGCTCAGTATAATTACCTGGAACACATATTGAAAATATTACGATGTAATGGACAAAGGTTCCTTGGAACAGAAGCACCGACGTCAAAAGATAGACGGGGAGCTGGATGCCTTTTAAGATCTACAACTTTTTACAATACATGTGTTTATTTTTACTTATTTACCTAAGAGGAATTATAATTACCTATATGAATAAGCAATAATTATAAGAGACTGTCATCTGCAGTCAAACTGCATAAGCAGCTTTGCAGGGAAATATTATAGAAATGGATATTGTATTGTCTTAATAAAATAAATAATAATAATAAAACTTGTATCAACTATCCAACTCATGCATTATTATAAATCAAGAAAGCCAGTTCTTGCTTTCTATTTTACCACAGTTATGGAAATATTACTGAAATACCTAGGTTTCTATAAGTAATTTGATTACTAAGTACATATGAAAATTATTAGAATTTTACTTCTAACCCACGTATAATCAAGTATGTTCATTAAATTAATCCTTAGTTTTAGTATAATCATTATCTTTATTTCCCATTAATTATCACTCTGTCTTTATATTCAAGAGTAAAAAATGATGACAAATTTTTATGTACAGTTTTAACAATATACTTTATGAACATTTGATTTTTTGAACATGTTGAGAACATTACAAATATATTCAAAATTGTGACTCAGCTCCCAAACTAAGATATTCATAACGCGATCATGTTTGTTTATAATTAACGACTTGTGCTTAAGAACATTGTCTTATGCGCGTGCGCCGATAAATCCCGTAGTAATTGTAACGCGATCTCTTACACTGAACAATCGGTAGTTGTTCTGAATAGCTTCTGAAGCATTTTAATGTACGTATTCATGATTCTTCTTAAGTATTAGGGTTAAGTTAGGTCAAGTAACGTATAACACAACATATTTGAATACTATGTAAGTAAAGTAAGCAATCTGCCTCTAATTCTCATGAGAGAAACTGTTTATTTGTATATGTTTAGTCGACGACCTCCGTGGAGTAACGGTTAACGCACTTGACCGATACTCAGGAGGTCCCAGGTTCGATCCCCGGTCAGGTCATGAAGGAAAATGACCTTTTTCTGATTGGCCTGTATCTTGGATATTTATCTATTATATTTAAGTATTTATTATAATAAATAGTATCGTTGAATTAGTATCCCATAATACAAGTCTCGGACTTAGTTTGGGGCTTACTCAATTTGTGTGATTTGTTTCTATATATTTATTTATTAAAACTCAATACGTCTTTCTCCCTTGAACGGGCTAGACATAGTCAATATTCGTAGCACTCAGAAGTCACGTATAATAATAAAGATCCCTTAATTGATTTACCATCTGCGCAGGAGAAGAAATAACCTGTTTATCTACAAGCTTAGATCAGCAATGAATGAATGTTATCAAATAATAGCAAATATTTCAGAATAGTAAGTTTGGACCTTGGGTATAATGAGCTATGGAGAATGTCTTGTAGTGCCGCAGCGAAGCAAGGTAATTCCTTGTCATTATGGTATTATTTATAACCGGAGCGCAGGCGCAACGAACAGAGAAGCCATGCTACGCGCGGCATAGATCAAGGTATAACTACTTATTCAGATGCGATACAATTTTGAATATAGAATAGTTGACTTCAAACGATACGAAGGTTATTTGATACTTTATTATATTGTTAGAAATATGTTGAAATTGTTGCTGTTTTTTTTTTAGTTATTGTTTTAAACAAAATTAATAAAAAGTGAGTTTAGCACATGATTCAATGTAAGATTTGAATGAATAATGATTTAATGTTCCGAAATATAAAATATAAGTATTTAAAAAATAGTTAGAAATCCCAGTTATTCTGCTCCCTTTTCTGAAATTGAAATAGAATAAAAAATTGTAACACATAAATTCATAACAAAATCTGTTTTAGGAAGCTAGGCTTTTGCAAAATACTTACTAGGTAAGCATTCAATATATACTGCAGAGAAGAAGCAAAAAATTATGCCACGAAAACACTTATGAAATAAACAAAACTAGGACCAATAAATAAAATTCCATAAATTTGGATTCCAATCATGCCAAGAGTCATTTAATTAGATCTTAATATTTTTAGTATAATTTTACTCAATGATGGAGGCTCCCGCAATTCGATCTACAGTCGAATCCCATTCCCATAATAAAATAATATTTACCTAATTATAAAAAATATCATTATTTATAATGATAATCTTTGACATCGGGATCCGTCGTACGCCAGCGGCTACCTAACCTGTTCCATGAGCGTAGTCATACGTCATTGGTGGGACTCAAAAATTATTCCTGCATTATATAATAAATCATAGTAAACTGGTAATTAAGCCAGTCATAACCAGAACCCTCAAATAAAAAGATTTTAATTTTTTCACATTAAATAACCATTTTGAAGACCTCTAAACGATCGATAAGCCGTTTTTGGGGATCCGTAAATAAGGAGTAAAACTTGATAATTAAAATTAAAACATTACTAAGACCTTCCCAATTCGTCAGATGTACAGATACACCTAGATATCCCATAAACCGTGATAGTTTAGACCAGAGGTTCCCAAACTTATTTTGTGTACTGACTTTGAGAATAAATTATTTTTAGCGCCCGAATTTTTTCACCTACCTACTTAAAAACCACTATTCTACGCAACGCCCTCATTTTTTCTGGATTTCTTACCCTCTTTAAGCCTGCAGCGCCCACAAGGGGGCATTATCGCTCACTTTGGGAAAGGCTGGTTTAGACAGTTAAATTTTTCACAAATGATGTATTTCTAGTTCTTAGATCTTAGAGGAAAGCGAAGGAAGTACATAATGTCAGGACCGTAGTAAGTGGAAGAATGTAGTCTATGCCTACCCCGTGATCATATGTATGTATTTCTGTTGTCGCTTAGGTATACATAAAATACTGAAAACATTATAAAATAAATATTTAAATCCTTTTTGAGCGTCTTTCATAGGCAGTACAGAACTCATCTTGCGCGAATCCGACTCGCACTTGGCCGATATTTTTTTCCTTTCTTATCTATGCTTGTCTATGTGATCTTGAGTTTTCTAAGTTATAAATGATCGTTCGGATCAAAGCTAGCATATTCGGTTCGGTCATTAGACTTATCTTGTGTTTGTTTCAAGTATATCTAGTTTGTACGTCGTAGATACGGTTTTGTTGACAGGTAATGAATTATAGTAGTCAGCCCGAACAGTCTTTGTCCATACTTTAAGAAAAGTAATTAAATTAAAAATTTGAAAACCCCCCCACGCAATATAACAAACCACACTTTTGAGGCTCCTTTTGCGTCGGAATTTAAAAACACCTTTCTAAAAAAAAGAATTATCGGTTTTGGAAGCTATGGTGCCAAAGACAGAATGACACGCACACACGTCAAACTTATAACACCCCTCTTTTTGTTGGTGGTTAAAAATATGTTTATTTCTTCGACAATCCACACATTTACAGAGTATTTTTTACATAGTTTATAGTTTTGGATTGGAGAAGACTGGAGTCTGTATAAGATCTCACTTCAGGATACAACTAGGGACTTTATAAGTCACGCTTAGTTAAAATTACAATCAGTTTCTTTTTTATATTCATTTAGGCGTCCTCATCGGCACAGTGGTAAAATCCTTACCTCTCAACTAAGAGATCCCGGATTTGAATACCGATCAGGTTATAATGGAAAATAGTGTTTTTTTTATTGAACCTTAGATGTTTATCTACACATGTATTTATTAAAAAATATATTGTCGTTGAGTTACTATGCCATAAAAAAAGTCCCAAACTTATTTTGGGGCTAACTCATTTTGCGAGATTTTTCCCCAAATATTTATTTGATTATTAAGCTTTGTATCGAGTCTTATTTTTGAAAACTTTACACTTCTGAAAACTACGATAGCAGATAGCAAAAGTCAATTAAGAGCAAGGATATAAAACTTAAGGGATGAGCTAGTAATAATAAGTCCACCATTATGCTAAGCGTGGCCTTCGAGTCTCACGTCTCTTGGTTCTGTCTACTCCGTAAGTGATACTGTATATGATAGCAAAATGTCGAAAATTTTTTAATTCTTACATTTGTAAGAGAATCTCCATCAAAACGAAATGTATATACTAAAACATTTTTTAAATTTCACATTTTGGTCACAAAATATTTGAACGAAAAGTAATATTTGTAAGCAAAGTCATTTATGTTATAAAGATTTCAACTTACGTGATTTTTATCATTTTACTGGCTTATGACGTCAAAATCTTCAAACAGGATTTACTACGGTAAAAGTATAAAATTCGACCGAAAAAGTTCAAGTGTTAGTGAAGCCAAAAAGTCGATAAATCATCACTAATCGAGTGCAATACAGAAGCCAATCTAGCTGCTCGGTTGAGCCGCCTACCTATCACTATTGGGTAAAGTTGAGAACACACGGAAGCACTTGTGTTTTTAACAAAAAAATAAAGGTACTGTTCAGCAAGCAGCGAGTAAATTGTAGAGTCTAAAGATCTTGGAACCAAATAAATAAAGTAATATCAAATGTTAGGATGAAAAAAGGATCCAAGTTCTCTAACTTTGAGAAGAAACAAGAATATTATTTGGGACAAACCGAGAATTTTTAAATTAGACAAAATCTGTAAGACTAAAATAATAAACCAATATTAATAGGGACAAATCACACAAATTGAGATAACCCCAAAGTAAGTTCGAGACTTGGGTTGGTTGAGTGGGTGGGATAGTAACTTAACATTACAGTATTTTATTATAAATACAGCCAGCAACGCGGGCGACGGTGATCACTTAACAACACGTGACCCGCCTGCAACACCCGGGGGATCACAGAAGCTTTGCCGGCCTATAAAAAACCCCCGCCCTCCCCAAATGGGAAGTTGGGTCTCCGGCTCTCCCACTTCAAAATAATAATATAGATACAAATATCAGTTTACCAAAATTTAAACCCAATTTAATGTAAGATTTGCTGTTTCTTTATTTCCTAATAAAGATAACTATTTTACTTAATATCCTAATCTAAATATCAGTGTAGACTCACCTTTAAATACAACATCGATCCGCTAACTCTGTGGTAATTTACTTTAATAACTTTAAAAAGTCATTAGACACGTTTTTAAATAGCTGTATGGTATCACAGTAAAGATATAAGTACATTACATAGAACTTTTTCATAAATGGAAATAGATTATAGTTGCATATGAAAAAATCACAGAAATTAAGTTAGTTATTAAGAAAGTTAGTTTGTGTTAGTCACACAAATTATGATCGAGATGTGTTCAAAATACCAACCTACGACACTAGGTATATTTTGTGGTAAATACATACATAAACATATTTTTATAGTGGAATGGAGCCTGCTGCTTGCTTTGTTAGCCTGCAGCATGAATGGGTCGGCTCGTCCGCAGAAGTATCACACTCCCACAGAAGACCGACGCCTAATAGGCGGCTATCAGCCGCCATGCTCCGTCCGGTGAGTGGGAGAGCCGGAGGCCCAACTTTGAGGCGGGAATTTTTTTGTTGCTATGGGCGGTGGTGATCACTTAACCTCGTGTGACCCGCATGCTCGTTTGTCTCCCTCTGACATAGAAAAAAAACGTCCAAGACCTGAACCAATTCGAAATATATATGCCATTCGTGTCTTGATCGGTAATCGAACTCGGGACCTCTTAGCACAGGGGCAAGGACTTTACCAATACGCTAACGAAGTCGTAAAAAAACAAAACAAAGTTTAAACATTGACCGATTGTGACATAAAATTTTATTAGTATCCGTGAAAGAGTGATAGAATTTTGTTAAGTGGTTAATTTCCATCATTCGAATTAAATACTTTTTTATAGAACTTTGTATCACTTGTCTGTTATGATTGGTAAATTTATCACAAAACACTCGGCTATTAAATGCAATAAAATAACTTTCTAAATATATGATGTATGATGGAATAAAACTATGAGTATGCCGTATGACTTTTTTAAATTATTCTCAAAGTACCGGCTGTGTTTATAAAAGTTTGTTTACTGCATCATATTTTATATTTTAAGGCCAATAAATAGATGGGTGAACCAAAGCGTTTTAAGAAACAGATGTCCCCAAACACATTTATCGGGTACAAGTGGACAGTTAACACAAAGTCCGAAAAATATCGTAAAACAGAGAAAACAATAAATGGATTCGTTCGAAGTGGGCAAGTTTCAAGGCTGAGATCGTTCAGATCCTGAATAAATTAGTTTTCGGAACGGTCCGAGCCAATAAAAGTTTTAAACAAAAGAATCATAAAACGAACGATTCAAGTTCGGTAGCAAGCAATAGGAGTAACTTCAATGATTTATGACGAAAGTGGGACAGAATAGCTTAAAAGTTTTCAAATAAACTATGAATTAATAGTGACAAACATGTGTTTTTGTGTACTGTCTTGATGGTTCGATTTAATGAACTGAATTTGGAAGAACACGGAGAAAAGTGGCATGGAAATCGGCGAATTAAATTATATTTGACTAGAGGCCGCCCGCGACTTCGTCCGCGTGGAAACCCTATGATACCCCTATGAAATTCAATTAGGAATCAATCCCGCGGGAACTCCGGGATAAAAAGTAGCCTATATGTTATTCTGGGTCTTCAGCTACCAAATTTCATCGTAATCAGTTCAGTAGTTTTTGCGTGCAAGAGTAAGAAACATCCATACTGACATACTCACAAACTTTCGCATTTATACTATTAGTAGGATGTCGTCAGAAAAGTAACTAAATGGGTTCGGGAGAAGGGACAAGTTTGGCATAAACAGGACGTCACGATGTGTGCTACATACTGCGTAATAAAACGCAATATAATAGGGCTGTATCGGACGTCTATCGATAGATAAGCACAGCATTCTTTTGATATTCTCTTTGGTATCCTAGTTATGGTTCCATTATTAAGTATCGTAAAGAGTCATAAATTTATTATTAGATGACTGACTTCTCTAACGTTGCTGTGTTAGTTCTTCTCGATCTGTTGATTTTTATAAGAGAGACACGCAACGGGCTGGAAAAAGGGTAAATTTCAATTTTAATATCTTTTAAAATATTTTATTTCCTATACTACCATTTAAAACTGGCAAAAATAAGCTTTTGTAAAGAAGTTTGGTTGCTAAAAGAAAAAAAAAGAAACGCAACAATGGAACGACATAGATTTATTTTAAAAAAAGGTGTCTATTTGTAATATTTTGGCAGCCCTACTGGCCAGTACGCGCTGTTCTGGTCCGATGGTCCCGCACATGTTATGGACAGAACGGTACAAAAAAAGCAGATTAAAAATAAATTAACCCGTCCTTTTGTTTTAAAGTCGGCGCCATCTTTCAAGACTGGAATCAAAAAATGTCATTGATATTGCTTCATCGAACCGCACTAAGAAGTTCATTACGTATCGATGAGATGTTTAAAACATTTTTATGGCAAAACCAAGCTGATTTCTAGGGCGGAATAAAACATTGGAATAAATGTTTATAATGTAAATATAAAGGTACTTTTTCAAGCAATTCTCAGTGACTAAGAATAATGATTCTAAGTTACATGGTTTAATTAAAAAAAATACAATCGTGCCGCTAATTATCTACAACCTTTCTTAATTTCATAGAACAGACATTTTAGTTTGCTTTTGGATGTAACAAGTTTAGTTTAGTGGATATTCTTATAATAATATTTTTATAATAATTCTTATAATAACTGGAAATTGTGTTTGCAATGATGAAAATTAATTTATAAACTATTTTGTAATCAAGTATTATACATACTGTGCAAAATTTAATTTTATTTAGCAAGCCCATTAGTACTTTTAACATATTTTTGTACAAACATGTACACATTACAGAAAATCTGTCACATCTTAAAGTTTAGGACTTAAGGCAGAAATTTACATTCTAGATTTCTAAATGTGCCGTAATATCACTGTTTCAAAGCAGACTTTATAGAAAGTCGTAATCCATAATAAATCTACCTAAGCTTTTTACTTTTTATTTACAGCCAAAACTTAACATAACTTTTTCTATATGAAAGAGGGAGGCAAACTAGCAGCCGGGTCACGTGTTAGGTTATCACCGCCACCCATAGACACCTGCAACACCGGGGGGTCACAGAAGCGTTGACGACCTTTGAGGAATTCATACACCCTTTTCTTGAAGGTTCCGATGATGTACAAAAGCCTTACTTGTTCCAAAATATATAAATAAATTTTAAAACTCTAGTGGTTGCAATGTTATATGCAATAGTAGTACAGTCAGCTGCATGCCAAGTTACCCTGCACGGGTCACTATGCTGTGGTAACAGTTGTGAAATTGCAATAAATTAAGGTAGGTTGATGCGCTGTAGACTGTACCACTGGATACAAGCCAAAGTGAATTTCCGTTTGTACTAAGTGATATCGTAAGAATAATTCCAGCACTCATAAATGTCCCCATATATTGAGATTTTTACATTTATTTAATGCGGAAGTATTTTATGGCTATATATTTTAATGTGGTTTTGCCCCAATATGACTGCGTATAATTAAATTATATTGTTTGGTCATGTGCCAAGTTTAAACATGCAGTAGTCTCCGAATATCAGAATATTATTATCTAGGCGTTTACTTTAATGGATAAATATTGCGTCTCTTAAGATAAATACATACATTTGGCTGTAAAAATATACTATATTCTAATTAATTTATAAAAAATGTCATAAACTTGCATTAAATTTCAAGTAATGTTAAGTTTTTACTGACTTTTTACAGGCCGGCAACGCTTCTGTAACCCCGCGGGTGTGGCAGTTGCCTATGGGCGGCGGTGATAACTTAACATCTCGTGATCCGCCTGCTCGTTTGCCTCGCTCTGACATAAAAAAAAGACTTTTGAGACAAAAATTAATTATTATTAATGTTCACATATAATGTTAAAAGGAACAATAGTAACTTAATAAATATGACACATAATAATATGGCTGATATTAATCATAGTCTGAGATTTTTAATTTTTATATTCTTAATTCGATTCTATTGAAACTTAATATTTTACTATGACTTTTATACTGCCATGCACTCATATTTTATATCGGCATATACAGCATACAGGCTTTAGCCTATTTTGAAATTAAAAAAAAAACATGTAAATTTCAATCCATTTGGAAGCAATCACTGTCATAATTCCGTGAATTTAAATTACACTACCGCACGCAATCATCCGATGCACGAATCGACAAGTGATTTTAGCATTATCATTTAATTTTATTCAGTCGAAACAATGACTGTGTTCACAAAAGGTGTACTCGTTCGGAACGTACATCCCCGATCCGTTTAACGGGCTTATTCGTCAACCGGCGAGCATCAAACTCGCGAGCGGCCGCGAGATGACCGCGAGTTAGCACCTTTTTTGACCTTTAGCACCTCCCAGTTTTACCTATTTTGCAGTCTTCAACTCGCTCGATCGCTAAAATATACTACAGTACAATTTACAACAAAAATTATAAATTGAAAATAATGTACTAGTTTTTCTATATAACTGCAATTTCAATACAAAATATAAATATTTATGATACCAGTAATAAATTCGTTGACTGAAAAAAATAGGAATAATCTCCAGAAACAGCACACTTCTGGAGATTATCCCTTCCTTCCTTTAATTTTTAACAGCAAGAACTAAATCAAAAGCTTCGTCTTTTTGCCACGTCGACATCTAAGTGAAACAATTGACCATAAAACCCTACGTGTCCCTACAAAAAGAGAAAGCACGGTCCATTCTAATGTCCCGTTTCTAAGAACATTATGTCTTATTTAAGAGACACGGCAAAAAATATCTCGCCCTGTAAGAATAAGTCGGAATGGGTCATAAACAGCGACGGATCTAAGACAAAAGCGTTATGGCTACCGGCACAGCGCAGAAATATTTTTGACCGTTGTAAAACGAGTTTAGTTCATTGTTACATGACATTTTTTCTCATTCGCTTAGTTTGGACAGCCTTACAATGGTTATTTCGTCTTGTAATGACTGCACACAATGGCCTCTGTTATTCCTCATCTCTTTATACTAAGCATTTCTTTAAAATAGGATCGGATGAGTTTATATTGCTCATTGTTAGATCAGTGGACTGTTTTGGTTTAATTGCGAATAACTGAAACATTTTTTTAAGTGAGTTAAATTTTTGCCAACTTTCTTTTAAAATTGCTTGTCTTTTGATTTTGTGTATTACAACAAATCATACAGTTTGTAGTTAATTTTTGTGATTAGAAATATTATTAGAAAATATAGTTTTTAAAAGAAAATGAGTCTAAAATTTTGACCGAGAACTGAAATGAGTTTACACAGATTATCTATATTTGTAATTTTAAAAATAAATAAATATGTAAGGAAATTACACAGATTGAGTTAGCATAGTAAATTCGAGACTTGTATTATCTATGGGATACTAACTCAAAGATACTATACCTATTTTATAACAAATATACTTATAGATAACGTCCAAGACGCATACTACTTAATCATGAAAATATAATTTTCCATCATGACCTGTCTGGGATCGAATTCTAGGCCCCCTGACAAGCGGTCAGGCATGTAAACCATTACAACAAAATAACAAAGAGGTCTTCCTTATACGGAGGAGATATACTTAGTGACATTCCTATACATGGAATTCGAAAATTCCAAAGTAACGTGAAATTAATTAGTATTCTTTAAGTACTACTACTGGTGTTGACGGAAACCAAAACATTAAAAATCAGAATATTTCCTCGTCAACACTAAAATGTCCAAATAGTGACGTAACTCGACGGTTACATAAATCTTCATCACGTTTGTCAGTCTGTTGGCGCTAATAACGTATAAAATATTCAACCCGCTTCACTACAAACCTTGGTTTTGAGCCGACAGTCATAACACAAACATAGCGGTAAGTAAACTTTAACGAAAAAAAATCCATGTGATCCATAAATTAGGAAAAAGTCGTAATACCGTTGGTATACCAACAAAATGGTTACCAAATGATTTGTTGTTTATAGGTATTCATTTTTATTTGACTATGTCTTCTATATACTTACAGATACAGAAACAGTATCACGTCTATATCCCTTACGGGGTAGACAATTAATTTGCTGTTATATAAATAACCTTTACTAATTTTATAAAGTGGAAGTCTTTAATTGATTATTTTGATGGTACTTTTTATATCGAGGAAGGGTACGTTTTATCCCGTGATTCTCACAGGAACAAAAGCAGTGAAGAAACTGTGGGGGAGAAAGAGTAAACATTACCTTCTGGAAGAACTACTTGTAAGCCAAATGGTGAGTAGAGAGTACGGGTTACGCCGATCACGCGCCGCGGCGGATGCGACGTCCGGCTGAGTGAGTCGTAAAAAACGCAGGTGAACTAAACGACAGTTCGTTAATAAAATATTTAGAAAAAAAAATACAGAATTCTAATGTCAATGTCCATATAAAATCATATTTAACAATGCAGTGTCACGTCTTTATGCTCTACGGGGTAGACAGAGCCAAGAGTCACGAGACTCGAAGGCTACGTTTAGCTGTAGGGTTAGCTTATTGGTGGGATGGAAATTCAGATCTAGGTTTTATAGGTCGCCTATAAAAACTCCCGTTTTAAGCCCTTTCTCTTGATCGATGATCCACGTTTACATATTTGAATAACGAAAACCTATTTTATTACTCTACCATAACATCTATACATATAACAAAATTGTAATTAAGTTATGTCTGTACATGGGAGATATTTAAGAAAAATATAGGGGCTCTTTTAAGAATCTATAGAAGCCAAAACGATTGTTTATAAATTTTTTGTCTGTCTGTATGTTTGTACGCGCATCACACAAAAACTACCAAACAGATCTAGATAAAATTTGGCACAGCGATGGTCTATAACCTAGATTTAAAGATAGGAAACTTTTTATCCCGGAAAAATATACGGTTCCCGAGGGATACAATTTATTGTACAGCAAGGGCTATCAAGATATTATAGTATCCATTGGTCGAACGAAGTCACAGGCATTAGCTAGTAATAAATATTTTGGACTGTTATTAAACGAGTTTAGTTTATCGCGATATTGTTACATGACATTTTTTCTCATTCAGTGCGTTCATAAGTTAAGTAATTTATTTTATAATTATGTTCTGTGAACTTTTTCTATACATTGAAACTTAAAATAACGTTTTGAACTGTGTCTTTCCCATATAATACGATGACAAGTCATTCACGCATTACGACTCGTTTGAATTTAAGGCAATAAATTACTGTCCACGACCATTGATGCGAGATGGTCTTATATATGGCCTAAGGCTCCAAGTTGAATAAAAAAAGTATAGTTTAGATAATCTTAAGCTCATCTTTTGATTTCAAAAGAGAGCTTTGAAGTATTTATTTAACCTTATTAATAACCGAGCGTATTCCTAATTACATTCTCTTGCTTCCACTCTGATCTAGAAGCGAAAGAGAAACGTGGAATGTGCCAGCTGCTACTCTTCCCGCGCAGATTGTAAAAGTCAATCAAGGGATAGGGCCTGAAACTGGTATTTTCTTAGGCGATGGCCTAGCAACCTGTCACTATTTCTGAATCTCCATTCCACCAATAAGCTCGCTATTTTGCTAAGTGAGGAGTTTCGAGTTTCGGGACTCTTGGCTCTGTCTACCCCGCAAGGGTAAAGACGTGATACTGTATCTGTATCTTCAGAAGTGACGCGTCAAAGCCACAAAATAGCTACCTACTGATCTAGGTGATCTGGTGAGTTTACCGGTTTTTGTAGAAAGCGACTACCGTCTGACCTCTGCAACTCGAAGGGTAACAGGAGTAACCCAAGGATAGGTTTATACAAACGCTAGATGGCATTCAATCCAGATCCCAGAGCTTTACGTGCCTTCCGAAGCACGACATCATCTTACTTTTCGGATGGATAGTCTGGTGAACCAATCCTGTATATCCTTGCTACATATTTAAAAAAAAAAAAACATAAAATTTCCTGTCAGAGGGATTCGAACCCATCATGGGTTCGAAGAAGAATCACATCACAATCAAGAATCAAAACTCACAAGGCACACTACTTGACCACAGAGTATTAATACAACCGAGTAATTCACAATTGTACTTGAATTCAGTACTTGTTATACTGTTTCAATATAAAAAATACTGTACCATTATTATACTTGTAAAGCTTAACTTTTAACCTGATATAAAATTATGAATCCAATTGAATTTTTTAAGTGCTAAGTGCTATTCGACTGGATAAATTGAAATTAAAAAATGTGAAAATAGTTCAGAATTATTTTAGTTTCAAGCATAACTTTGAAGAACTTTTAATTCTTGTTAATGTCATAGAACAATTATTACAAATGATAAATTTTAGTTTTAAATTGGTTTATTCTTCGTTCGTCTCAAATATAATTTCGTCTCAAATTGGAATTTTTCTTTTCATACCAAAAGGTCTTTGCACTTTACAGTCTTCTAAAATCCAAATTGTACTATATAATTATGTCTCATTCTC
>JADGIL010021385.1:6683-17346 GCA_020352625.1 Cactoblastis cactorum | reverse complement strand
GTAAGTGGAAGAATGTAGTCCCTGTCTAACCCTATAGGGAAAAGGCGTGATCATATGTATGTATGTATGTAAAAAGTTCAAAGAAAAATAACGGCATATGTATATCAAGTCAGCGGAAATTGGGCAAAATACTTGATGCTTTACCGGCGTGCACTAACTAAACGGTTGGATATAAACGAACATGACAATAATAATGAACACATTAAAAATGTTGGTCTCTATTGGTTTACATAAAATTACATCACAAAAATATAATTAGGTAACGCCCAAAGAAGTTGGCACGGGTCGGCTAGTTTAGAAATATATGTTCTGTGAACATTTTATAAATTTCAGGCTAATTTTAAGATTATTAAGATTTATTTAATTATTTATACGTGCTTTATACTACGTGCGACCACACTGTAGAACGAACTGCCTGCAGCGGTATTTCTGGACCAATATGACATTTAAGAAAAGAGCGTATAAATCACTTAAATATAAATCCCTTCTGTTACTTCCCGGGTGTTGCAGGTGTCTATGGGCGGCGGTGATCACTTAACGTCACGTGACACGCCTGCTCGTTTGCCTCCCTTAAAAAAATTATTATTACAAGAAAAAAACAATCGACATTTGTGTGTTTAAATTTTTAATATTTTCCATTGCGTACTGTTAATGGTCTATACAAGTGGCAATTTATTATCCTAAATTAATTTGGTTACTTGTCACCTCGATAAGTTCGGATTAATGGTGTATCGACACGCCTATATGAAAGTTAATTTTGTTACGCGTTCCGTTAAAGTTGTTATCGAATTTTTAATTCAGAATATCGTCAAACTCATTTCTGATGGATCAACAAGTAAGTTTTGTTGTTACATTTTAACGTACTTGGCCGATACTCAGGAGGTCCCGGGTTTGATCCCCAGTCAGGTCATGGTGGAAAATGACTTTTTTCTGATTGACCTGGATCTTGGTTCTTTATCTATATATGTATTTATTATAAAATAAGAATAGTATCATTGATATAGTATCCCATAATACAAGTCTTGAACTCACTTTGAGGCTAACTCAATCTGTGTAAATTTGTCCCTATTTATTTATTTAGGTATTTCTACGGCTCACTACGGTAAGGCTTCTAATGTTAATTTTAGTCCAGTCATTATAGTGTTCGAATCTCGAAATGAGAGAACTGGGCAGGGCACTTGGCTCGTCGGAGTGACAGCAGGTGGAGTAATATTTGACCGATTGGTCGCCTAGAACAGGAGTGAGAAGTGTAAGACAAAGTTGCAAGTCGAACATGGATGAGGAAAGCTCAGGAAAGAGAAGAATGGCGCACTGGAAGAGAGGCCTATGCTCAGCAGTGTGCGGAGAAGGGCTGAATGATGATACTTTTATTATATTGTCACTTCTAAATATCATCTTTAATGTCGGCAATATTTATTTCAACGTTCCATAGCCAAATGACAAATTTTTTTTAAATCACATTGACAAATAAAACAATGTGATTCTGATTTTATAAATGTAAAAAAAAATTGTTGAAAATATATTATTAAAAACGGTCAGCCCGTTTGTTTATTAGGTTATGTCCATATTATACAAAATGATATAGTAATATGTACGTATATAACATTCGACAACAATACACTGTTTGTTATAACTACAGCTGCTGAAGTCAATACAAAACTCGACATACCGCTTCGAAGGATTTGCTAAACGGTTCCAACAAAAAAAGCTGCTTTTTGCTGTTTAAATCTACTGCAAGAAGCTACCGACTTTCCGATTCCATTATTGAAGGCTTTTGTTGCGAACCCTCTGATGCGTACTCGGTCCATTCGACCCATGCTCTGTTATCCGCTCTATTGTACCATTACCGAGATTATCCCATCTTAAAATCCTAATTACCTGTTTGGCAAAAGTAAAAAATATGCAATATCGCTTAGATGTACCGACAGACAAACAAAGGGTGAGAAAATTGCTACCGTTAGCTTTTCAGTTATCTTGTTCGAATTAACACGAATAATGTTAAAGGTATTTTTGTTCTGAGAAGTAGAGTATTATATTGCTTTCCTAGATATTCACCGTTTTTTCAGTGAGTTTAAATTCTTTTTAGTCTATTTGTGTCTTTTCCTCTTCCCAAACCATTTGCAAAAAATCTTTAAATTTATATTTTATGTTCTTATTTTTAGCTTCATTTCTTATAGTGCTTTCTTCTTGTAAAATATGTAAATAAAGCTGGTAGTGTTTATAAACGATATAAAAATTAATGGATACTTCTATTTTTTAAATAATTTTTAAAATACGAAAGAACTAACCAACTGTTAAAAGCAATGATTTTCCAGATTAAGAAAATCCTCATAATAGTATTATTTTAACTGTAATATTGTTAAAAAGAAATATGAATATAAATCACAATTCACACGAAAATAACCTACATTGTTGCCTTATATTTAAAATCAATTAAGTCATAACCATTAAAAGTCCTTGATGCTTGAACAGTTATAGTATTAAAAATGTCAGAACAATAGGCATTACTCGCTAAACTGTAGTGCTCTCAGCTTTGTGCAAAAAAGATGTCCGTTTTGGCCATAACTGCATTTAGCTGCTTACATTTGTTGCGATTGTTCTTTATCGATTTTTTTCTTTCTTGTTTCTTTTATAACAAGAACACTTGAGAACCACAACAACGACATACTTGAGATGGTCTCACGCGAATGCTGTGTGAAATGACGTTTTATTATTCCATGGTGTAGCGGAATCATTTTTGATTTGCTATGTTTATTGTTACAGGAAATATGAGAAAATAAACTTGAAGAAATTATAGAAATGCAATCGTTGGCGGCATCTTCTAGTAAGTAGATAATAGAAATTTAAAAAATATCATATGTATATTTATAGTATGTTTACTATACGGTGCAAGTAAAAATATTTCAGCGATAATTATAACATAGTAGTATATTTAAAGAAAGTATTAAGTTTTTATCTCTTACGGGTTAGACAGAGCCTAAGAGTTGTTGAAATGGTGAGCTTATTGGCGGCATAGAGAATTAAATAGCAGGTTCGTCCTATCATCTTTAAAAAAAGCCATTAATAAAGCTTTAGTTAAGCGTCAATAACTTCCCAGTAGTTTAATATCACTGAACTATCAATTACGAGACAAGCGATCACCGCAATTAGTTACCTTCATAACGGGGCGATGTCAGTGGTTCTCATTACGAGATGACGTGTCCCTGTGGCTAATTTTCCCTCATCCCGTTGTTCCCGGAGTTCCCACGAGTTTCGGAGCATCTGCTACATATGGTATGGAAATTATTGACCCATTATTTAGTGATAAGCTAGATATTACTTTATAAGTAAATGTTTAAATTTGCCTATTTTATAGAGTATTAAAATATGGTTTAAAAATAAATAAAATCTATTTGTTTCGGATTAATCTATAGTTAAACGAGCGTAGCGAGAATATACTTACTCACCTTCCAGTACATTTTAATAGTACACTTAAAAAAATGACATGTTTAGGTTTGGGATAGTAAGTAAAAACTGGTCTAGATGATATAATACTAGAGGTAGAGGCCGCTTGCGTGGAAACCATATGAAATTCAATTAGGAATCAATCCTGCGGGAACTCCGGGATAAAAAGTAGCCTATATTTTATTCTGGGTCTTCAGCTACCTATATACTAAATTTCATCGTAATCGGTTCAGTAGTTTTTGCGTGAAAGAGTAACTTCCATTCTGACATACTCACGAACTTTCGCATTTATAATATTAGTAGGATTTGTTTTTTTTTTTTTAATTTATGTTGCTAAAAAGAATATGCTACACATACAAAAATGGTGGAGGATTGAGTTAGTTAAGGAAATTACTGTGAATAGAAATTTATTTATGCCTTTTGTGAACGCTCACATTATTTTCTTGTTCCAGTAGGGTATTACAAAATATTTGCTTTGTTACTTAGTATACCGCTAAATATTTTTCAAAAAAGGAGCGTAATAATTAGAAGAAAAGTTTTATTTGAATACTCGTAAGAATTTAATAAAAGTTACGGTATTTCTATTTTAGACAATTTAATCTAAAGCTTATATTCTACACTAAAACACGTAGGTCTCATTAACAACTCGTCATTAAAACACGGAATTGGTGTGGGAAACGCATCATTGTCGTAATTGGCAGTTAAAATATCATCGGCAGCATCGATATATGGTCGCTGGGTCACGTCACGCACGCGATAGGGTCAGAGCGACACAGGTGAGCATTCGCACGGTTAACACGATAACGTCGGCCGGATGGCACCAGCGAGGGTGATGCATAAGGATCATAATTAGTGTTTTTTTTTTATTTCGTCATTACCAATCATGTTTTTAGGTTATATATACACTAGCTTTTGCCTGCAGCATCGCCTGTGTAATCTACACTTTCATATAAGTATAATTTCAATAGTTTCGGCTGTACGTTGACCTGTCAGTCAGTCACTCAGTTTACGAAAATCAAAGAGTTTCACTCAACGTCACAACGTCTATATTTTAAATAGACTTCTACCACATAAATGAAGCTGTTCAGACTTTTTTCCTTAAATTATTTTATTCAACAAGACCGCAATTTGTCTAAAATTATCAAAATACTGGTTCTGAATACAAAGATCCGTGCAAATCGTGGTGCAAAATTTATCATAGGGCGGAAAATATTGACATGCCGATGTCAACGCTCAAAGGCAGCTGTCGTTTAAAAGGGCTCATCAAAAATCAATTCACACGGCAAAGCAAATACGGTCGGATGAATAACTTCACTTTTAATTCACAGACTTGAAAACGTACGGAACCTGTCATTATCTATGGTCGCTTTATTGAGACGTAAAATTGTTCCCGGGCCCCACTTCTTGGCTTTTATCCCGTATTGTCTATGGGCAGTTTTGTGAATATTTTTTTCAAGGTACATTCGACACCGCGCTTCCTGCCATGCAAGTGTATTCACGTATACTTATTGCTTTATTTGAGATGGGATATCTTCCTGAATAGACTTGCCTTTGTGCCTTCTCGACTGATGTTAAAGGTGTATTATCTTGTAAGCTGCGTTATTAACGTGCTGTGGGACCGTTTAAAGAAAACGTACGTGAAAAAAGCGCATAAGTTTTTTGCTCGTTGACTCATGTATGTATAGATTTCTCTATAGGTTGTGTTAAATTAAGCGACATATTTACCTAACCTAGTGACTAAATATTCAAAAAGTGACGACTAATCCCTGTTTTTTCGCCGACATAGATTTGTCCGCCATTTCAGTTATATTTGTTCACTGAGTTCATTATTTCTGTATCTGATTGTAAAACAAATTGTTAGAACTAAAGTATTACATACAAAATCAAAATACGTACAGACTAAATTTAAACTAGTCGACCCACAGAGGAAGAAAAATATTAACCTTAGTTTAAACAAAAAAAATGTTTGTCAAAAAAAATATTGTTAACCCTGCAAACAATAAAAAATCACAATAATAATTGCTCACTTCTAACCGAACGCCCACCCCCGGGGGCGGAGCCCTAAGACCCGGCTCTCGCTGTCTCGCTCTCACTCATTGTTAACCTAGATTTTGACGTGACATTGTTATAATCGTTCTGGTTCATACTGACGCAGCTAAATATCTATCTCACTCAAAATTTTATTATATCATTGGACGATTACTGTATAGCTACAGGATTAAATAATTAAAATTGTATAATAACATTTTAATTAATAAATCATACCTTTTTTATACTTACTATAATCTTCTTTTTTATACTAAAAACTATAATAAACTATAATTACTTAATTACTAAAAACTACACTAAGTAATTTACTTCTGGAAAAACTGCTTTCTAAGGTGTTAGTAACACTTTTTTATGCAATTTTATTTTTATTTTCTTGTAGCGTATAATCGTAGCGTCACGCACAGCGTAGCATTTCGTCTCGTAGTATTGTAGAATAGAGTAGTCGGTTGTAAGGTTGTATCGTTCGTAGATCCACTGCACTGATTTCGTTTGGAATAGATCTTGTATTGACAATAGACATTTTTAAAATGCAGTTTTAAATAATTTTATTAATAGTAATATAATAGGGACCAAAACTGCTGTGCTCAGTTGAATAGTGGTTGTTCCGAAATGCTGAAATGAAAGTAGGTACTGCCATGAAAAAGGCCTTTGGAGGCTTAATTATATTTTAGATTTAATTTTTTTGATTTTTATAGCTAAGCGGAAATATATTTTACACATTTTAATGCATTATTCAAAGCTACGTGTATAAACTGTGCCACCAGACAGGTCTGCACTTCTGTTTGACCTCTTAGTTGTATAACAAAATAAAATAAAAGCATTTATCACACCGCAGGCCGTATCTTGTACGATGTGCCATGCGCCGTTTGTCGCGACCACTCGTCAGGCAAACATTACGGTGTGTTCGCGTGCGATGGTTGTGCGGGCTTCTTCAAGCGGTCGGTGAGACGCGACCGACGCTACTCGTGCAAGGCGCGCGCGCCCGGCGCCTGCCTGGTAGACAAGGCACACCGCAACCAGTGCCGGGCCTGTAGGCTCGCCAAGTGCATCAATGCTGGCATGAATAAAGATGGTGAGAATCTTTAAAGATATATCTTCTCCAAGCGGTCCGTATGAGAAGACAAACGCTAAATCAAGGCGTGCGTGCCAGTCGCTTCTCAGTTTAACCTGCCTTCTTTTTTTATGTAAAAGGGAGGCAAACGAGCAGGCGGGTCACGTGATGTTAAATGTACACCGCCCCCCATTATTTACAATATACATATACAAATTGTTTTCCCCTTTTTAGTAAGGCATTAGCATTTGCAGTCGGGTTTTTTGTTTTTTTTTTTCATAATTATTTTTAATGTATTTTATTAGTTTATTTCCATTACAGCTGTGCAACACGAAAGAGGACCAAGAAATTCTACAATAAGACGTCAAATGGCATTGTTTCTTAAAGATCCAGTGATGCCGTGTAGTGATGTGGGCTTGTCCGCACCTTCTGCCTTAGATCTGGCCTTGCCGAAGCACACGATACTGCCTCCCCCGCCAATGATGTTCCACAGCCCCTATTCCTTCAACAGGATCAGCCTTCCGACTCCTCCGTTAATACATTGTCCCATAAAAGTCCCTTCACCCCCTCCGATCACAACCCTATTGACTCCTACAGAGCCAGAAGCCATGTGCGAAGCTGCTGCAAGGCTGTTATTCATGAACGTCAAATGGACGAAGAATGTCCCTGCTTTCACCTCATTGTCGCTATCCGATAGACTGCTTCTGCTAGAAGAGTCTTGGAGAGATTTATTTGTGATTGGGTGCGCTCAATTCCTTTATCCTTTAGATTTGAAAATATTAGTCGATGGCAAGAATACAAGAGTAGATGTGAAAAATGTAGAGGAATATGAGAGAGTGTTGGCTGAAGTGGCGAGGATACGTCCTGACAGCAACGAATACGCGTGTCTCCGGGCTATAGTGCTGTTTCGAACTAATTTCGGTGAGAAGAGTGGAGGAGGCAGTCCAGGCCAGGAGTACAGGAGGCTCCAGGATGTGCCAGCGGTAGCTGCACTTCAGGACCACTCGCATCTGGTCCTCAATGAGGTGAGTTTAACAAATTTCATTAGCTCATTAATTAGTATTTCAACTGTTGCCATTGTTCATAATATCGATATCTACATATAAATAAATAGTTAAGACTTTGATATTTCAGACCTCCTTATTTTATAGACAAGCTACAACGAATAGATTTTATAAGAAACCAAGAATCTTTAATCCTTCATCTCATTCTCACCATACCATCCCTTTCAGTACACCACCAGGGCGTACCCCTTAGAGGTATCTCGATCCAGCCAACTATTGCAGCTTCTTCCTGCCATTCGTGGGGTTTCCAGCTCAACTATAGTAGAACTCTTCTTCAGGGCAACCATCGGTGACATACCCATCGAGAGGATTATAGGCGACATGTACAGAACGGGCAAGGATACGGTTTCTTAAACTAAAAGTTACGCACATAAGTATAAATATAATATCTTGTATGACTGTTTGTTATGTAAATAAACGGCATAAAAAGAACTGATTCGACACAGTTACGACTATTAGATGATCCTGGATCCCTATAAAACCAATAATGGCTAATTCGTAATAACTTTCCTTCGGTAGATAAGCTATTGATTGCATTTACCTACTAGCTATATATATGTATCTTCTTTATATACCTATTTATATGCAGTTGGCTCCTTATAATAACTATACAGTAAAAAGAGCGAAGCAAAGTTACTTTTACTATTCGAATTCCAATACATTTTGTACTAAGTGCATTTTACAGAAAAAATCTTTTGTTTTGGGAGTAAAAAGATAAGTAACTAAAGGCCTCAATAAGCTATGCTTTTAATTAAAATAGGATCAGAACACAAACAGGACATTTTTTTATTAACAAAAAGAAATGCAGAGTAATTGTCTCATACATATTTTGGTTCGGGCTTTACCTTAATAATATTTTTTTTTGTCTAGTCAATGATAATATATTACTATTACTAAACAGACTGATAGAATTAAAAAAAAAGAAAGGCATTTGTGTTTCTTGTGAATAAAGTAAAATATTAGCTCTGCTTTTTTATGAGGCCCAATATGAGACCCCTTGTAGTAACTGAGTACAGCTTGTATTTATCTACGCATACTGTTAACTTGTAAATTGAGGGAAAATTGTGTTGGCAATACATTTACGTATTCCTCATTGTATATATACTCCCTTAGATTCATGATTCAATTAATGAGTTCGAATATTTTGACACACTTGTGTATAAAACATTTTATAACAATCATTCTGACTTATTATTCAATAGCTTGTATGCTTTTGTTGCTGTTAGGGTTCCGGTTTCCTCAATAGGTAAAAAGGGAACCCTTATTTTAAGTTCAATTAGTTGTGTCCCAAGAATAGTTTAAGTGTCTAGTCAATTTTAGAAAAAGACAATAATTTGAAATTTTTTTATTAGTAGTAGTAAGTATTTGTAAACTTTTTATTAGTTTATCATATCTGTATAATTGTAAAAATACTATTATAATTATAAAGTATGTAAATATAGACATAAGGTGCTAAATAATTTGAGCTAAGTATACACCAAATTCTAATATATGTATATTTTTTAAATGGCAATATTATAAATAAGGTTTAGTATTCTAATTTAAATAATAGTAGGAATAAAAAAATTTGAGTAAGTTTGCCCATATTCTTGCCTGTGTACAAATTGAATCTACTTACATTTTATAAATACTTATTATATAATGTGTAAGTCTTTCAATACATCAATTATCAAGTAAAATTATTTTTTTTATTTTACCAGTGTCGGTTTAAATAAAAATGTATTATAATATGAATATTTTACACCTATTTATTTTACATTTAAACGATTAAAAATTTGATTTTAAAATTTGTTTTTCTCAGAGAATATTGATACTAAGTAGCTTATGCCAGCGGTTTCGACCGCTTACACATGTAATTATATATTTAGTTATAGAACAAACAATGGAAAGTAAATATAAAATGAAAAAGAAATAACAAAGGCGATTCTCGTTAAGAGAATCGATCCAGACGATGTTCTGCTATAAACGCTATAACTATTAAAGAACGTTGTGAGCTGTGAAGGCCTACAAGTAGGATTCGTCCGTTGACATTGTTTTACTTTATAATAAGTACATATGTTTATATGGCAAAAATAGGTTAGCGCATTTTAGAGAATCTACTGAATGCAATAGTAGCTGAAAATTGGCATATGTATGTTCCATGGAGAGTGTAGAGGAACATTTTTGGAAATTCCATCCCGAAAGGGGTGAAACACTTGAAAGTTAATCTACGCAGGCAAAGCCTTGGCCAAAGTCTTTTATTTTAAATGGATAATTTTTACAGTTTATGTTTACTTCTTTTTAAATTTTGGGATTATCGCTGTTATATTAGGCGGATATATTAGGGCCGTTCAATGAGTACTTAGCTTTTCTACCAGAGGGCGCTTTTGCTACAAAAGAGTTTTACTACAGTGCTGTATAGCTTTTCAGAAGTCTACTGTCTTATTTTTCACCAATCCCTTCTTTATTCAGTTTTGCTTTTATAGCCTTTGTAAGCGGAAGCATCGATCAGTTTTTCAGTTACAAATAAAAAGAGAACCTTCAAGAAAAGAGCGTATAAATCCCTTAAAGGCCAGCAACGCTCGTGAGACCCCCGGGTGTTGCAGGTGTCTATTGGCGGCAGTGATTACTTAACATCACGTGAGCCGCCTGCTCGTTTGCCTCCCTCAGTCATAAAAAAGAGCAATACTGTCCAGTAATTTGATTCTTATTTTTGGAAGATAAAATGCACAGTGGAATAGTGACTTCCCTGTAAATAGCGATAAAAAAAAATTGGCATAACTTTGCTTGTGGCTGTATAGTGGTTTTTGATGAACCAGGTACACTTGTACAATAGGTCCAGATATTCCAAAAATGGCTTCTACGGCTCCGCTTTATTGCGCCGATTTGACAACGTTTCTATCGAGTAAATTATTTTTATTTACATATGTATTAAACAGCTTAAAATTTTGTTATTTTCAGTGAAGTTTCAGCCTACTTTGGAAAATTGGATGGATGGATATAATTCTAATGTATATAATATGAGAATGGCATACTGGAAGAGGGGCCATTATCATTATAAATATGTACCATAAAG
>JADGIL010021349.1:0-10479 GCA_020352625.1 Cactoblastis cactorum | reverse complement strand
TTTATTTATCGATGAGGCAGTACGATGTCTGCCGGGTCAGCTAGTAAATAATAAATGTTACATAATTAATAAATGTTACAAAAGACAGTATCAAAAAAATCTTAATAGTTTTGGAGCAAATTAGTTGTAACAAACGAATATACATATCTTCCCCAACTCGTATTTTTTCATCTTGGCGCTTTTTTTTGATGTGTAGATTATTTTTTGTTACATATGGGGTCTTGTCTGGTCGATTTTATTAAATTAATATTTGTTTGTATTACAAATATTTCAAAAATAGTTTAGATACACTAAATACCTTATCGTTCTAAGAAAAAATTGTTTACTAAGTATTTTAGGATTTTGCTTGTAATATTCAGTATCTACAAGATTATGGTTGTCAATGGTTCATCTAATTATATGGGCGATTTAACCGACTGTCTCGGTACTATAGTGTGCTGATCCGAATAAGGTTACGACATTGTCGATTTAGTTTTCCTGTTTTGAAACTAGACATTTGGTATGTATACTATATGTATATGCGTCTATTTATATTTGAAATCGCGTTTTAGAACATGGCTGTCAAGATTTTTCATCAACATCATTTCAGTCGCAAAAGAGAGGACGAGGAGAGGAGAGAGGACTCTCTCTTGGACTGCAGTCAGACACTATTTGCTTTTATCCATCTTATAAAACTATTGGACAGATTTGGATGATACTTTTTTTTAAATAACTTTACAATATAGGTTATACATAAGAATTACATATGGGTTCAGACCAAATTCCACGCTAGCGAAACCGCGGGATAAAGCTAGCACTATAATTATAAAATCTAAAAACACTTGCTCATTACGAAATCTGAGAAACTACAAGTGTCAGGGGTCTTAAATCTTGCATGTGGTTCCTCGTATGACAAAGTTGCTTGCCCAGACGGGATTATGTAAAATTACCGTGTAAAATATTCTTTTAATTATACAAATAATATTTAAGAACCTCAATCAGTTCATATTATGCACCGTAAAAACAGGTAAAACTGCTTTACACAACATTTAAGTAAACAAACGTACACACATACAAACGAGATAATTGTAAGTGGTCATAATGCGTAATTGCCTTACATTATTGTATCAAAGCCTACTCTAGGCCAACTCAGACGATTTGTAGGCAGCTTGCCTCTCAGTCACGGTCGAATTTATAAGTGTACAGTTAGTTTCTGATTAGCCGGTGAGTGGAAGAGCTGGAGGCTCAACTTCCCCGCCCTCCCCATTTAAGGAGGGCATGGATTTTTTATAGGCTGAGAACGCTTCTGTAACCTCGTTTGCCTCCCTCTGACATAAAAAAATAGTCAAAATCACAATATAAAGGATGCAACGGGCAAATATTCGGTTTATAGCACATTTGGGAATAATTTTGCCTATTTGCCTTGTAATAGAATTTGCTCAGTTAGAACTAGACCTTTTTGTATATAATTGTGCACATATACATATAATAATGTCTAACGAATTTGTCATAATTTTTTGGAATGAGCCGTGCCATGAATCCCTGACACGGTTTTGTTTTGATTCCTAGAATTTGAGGGTGTGGAATAAGCTCCTTAATTTTTATGATTTTCCCTAGAGACTACAACATGGAGTTCTCTTCAACAAGAGGGGTTAAAAGATACATGAGGGTCAGCAACGTGTAGGTACTTATGTGACACCCTTGATGTTGCAGGCGTCCTAGGCTGCGCTGACCACTTTCCATTCGGCGGGTCTCATGACTGAATGTTTTAAAGACCGGCAACGGCTGACCCCCCCCCCCCCCCCGGGTTTTGCAGGTGTGACCACTTAACATCACGTGACTTGCCTGCTCGTTTGCCTCCCTCTTTCATAAAAAAAAAACAAAAATAACTTTTTTTAGTATTGTGATGCCTCCCATTTCCAATTTATTTGGGGTAAGTTCTTCTCTCTTACGTTCATACTAGGACTCCGAGAAGCATGGTAATTTAAACATTTTTTAGCGGACGAATACAATTGCTTTTTCACAGGATTAGCTGTGTCTTTTTCTTTTTTTTTAAATCTTGAGTGAGTTTATCTTCAACCTTTATCAGGCGGAGATTGAAATCAAATTCACTTGAAGCAACGATGAGGTCTAAGGTGCAGCACGCAAACTCAAGTAATGCCTACTTATTCACTCTTGTCTAAAAAATCTTCATGCTAAATAAACTCGGCAACAAATTAATTAATCACACCTTTTTAAATTTCTGCTTAAACATACGTTGTATAATTCATCTGTATAGGCTATAGCGCGTGTGAGCCACACCTTACTTCTAGTATAGATTGGTCTAGATTGTAAATGTTTGATTTGTTAGCTCGCTTCTTGAGACATATTGCCGTGAATATATCTCGATATTTCTTACATGAATCGTAAAGTCGTAGAATATATTTATTTATTTAACCTTTATTAAACAATTACAGATTGTAAAACTATAATAGGCGGACTTAATGCTAAAAACATTCTCTGACAGTCAACCTTTGGGTTAAACAGAGAGTTGATGTGGGTGCAAAATAAAGGTATAAATATATTTATGTAACAAAAAAATAATAATACAAATACATACATTATAATACTCTTGATATAATAAATAAATAAAATTATACATACAAATAATAAAAATATACTTACATAAACAAATATATACATATATTATCCAGCAAAACCGAAAGGTAGAATTTAATTCACCCAAATATCACCCTTAGGCGACTTAAAACTTAAAATATAATTAATAGCTGATTTTTTTAAATATTTTAAATACGAAGCTTCACATAAATGTTTGTTTTTCAATTACACTTCATCCTCTTAAACCCAAAAATAAACAGTACTTTAAGAAGGAAGTGACGTCACCTGCGACATTACTTTTTGTCATTTTACGCGCGGTCACCACCGGAAAATTGTATATAAGATGATATTTACGTAATTATATCAGACTGACTTGTCATTAACATAACATTATAATTTTTTATTTAATGAAATAAAATATAATTTTTAACTCTTTTAAAAATTACCTGCTGATCTCCGTGGCATAATTATTGTTAAATCTCCTACTTAAGAGATTACGGGTTCGACCGCAAGTCAGATCAATATGGATGGTCCTTTTTTGATCGTCCTGGATCTTAGATGTTAATTTAGTAGTGGTATGAGCCTGCTGCATGTTTTTTTTGCCTGCAGCATGAATGGGCCAGCTCATCCGGGGCAGTACCACACTCCCAAAGAAGACCGACGCCTGAATCGGCTATCAGCCGCCATGCTCCGTCCGATGAGTGGGAGAGCCGGAGCCCCAACTTCCTCGCCCTCTCCATTTCGGGAGGGCGGGGGTTTTTTAAAGGCCGGCAACGCTTCTTTGACCCTGCGGGTGTTGCAGTAGTCTATGGGCGGCGATGATCACTTAACATCACGTGACCCGCCTGCTCGCTTGCCTCCCATTTACATAAAAAAATGGTATCAAAGAAAAATGCGCAGTATACTATACTAACACGCACTAGTTATACCATTATACTTAATTAACTATAATAATCAAAGGACATTATGTTCCGGCAACTAATTATAGTTTTATTACTCGTGAATCAACACAAAACGGGGAAGTACGAGTTAGGATCACGCACGACGGTTCTGTACCATTAAAATAAAATTATTCTATTTCATGACATATCTCGCACCATTATCTTAAAAAGGCAAAAATTCTCGCTAGTTATATGAGGGTTCCTTCAATGTTTATTTTTAATTTTATTTTTTGTTTGTGGTAATTTTTTTTATTCTGTTTTATTTTTAATTTATTTTGTTTTTAATACAGCGGTAACATAAATATATTATGTGTTAAAACTTCAAAAAGTCTATCTATCACGGTTCATGAGACGGACAGATGGACAGACTGACGGATGAACAGCGAAGTCTAGTAACAGGTTCCCGATTTACTCTTTGCTTTTCGGGTCTGAACCCTAAAATGACAATGCAGAAAGACGAATGTATAACTTAATATAATTATTTTAATTAGCTGTTATTAATTTATGATTAGTTCTTTTTTATTTACAATCTTCAAATTAATTGTCCAAATACTTTTAAAAAATTCTTAGAAATTAAATTGGTGATAAAATAGTTATAATTATAACGAACCTAACCGGGGAGTGAACCTGAGACCTCTCAACTCAGAAAAATGATTCCTATTATTATTATGCCTCCGAGGTTTTATAATTTATTTATTTAACCTATCCTAGGATTGCTTCTGGTTTACTCTTTTGGTTACAGAGGTCAGACGATAGTCTGACCTCTGCAACCAAAAGAGTAAAAACCAGTAACCTCACCAAATCTTCTAGTTGATCCTAGAAATCTCCTAGATGCAACCAGAGTAACGCTCGGGTAAGAAGAAATAAATAATAGGGGTGGGCAGGGACACCTAAACTACTGGGAGGTGCAAGTTTCATGAAATTAAATTCCGGTCTCCTAAATTACAAACACAATAGTCTCCAGCTATCAAACATTAGTAATTCACGCACACATCCAGCACAAGATGCATGTGTAGCGCTAATTACACTTATTGTCACATAATTACACCCAACACTTGTCACTGCACCCACGCTCCGAACAGCGTTAACTACACTCGAAAGACACCCTTATTGTTACTAACATAAAGTTTAAATCCACCCACTTCAATTTAAAGCCACTTCTCATAAATGAAAGGTTAGCTAACGCAAACAGCTATACGATTAAAAATTTCATGATGACTATTACATTTAGTAGTTCGTAGTTGACGTGGACTTTTGAATTTATAAGATTGTTAATTGTTATGCAGATGTAGATGTAAAAAAAAACAAATACATATATATGTTTTAGAACCGTTTTTCCGGTTAGGTACTGTTTTTAAATTAATTATTGATTAAATTATAAATAGGTTTAAGCATAATACCTATTTTAATGGTACATATTACAAGAAAGTTTTTATTTTTTATTATGGTTGCATTTGAGGCTTAGCTGTCACTGTCACTGTCAGACTGTCAGTTAAAAGTTTTTTTTTCTTCTTATGACTGATGACGATTCTATGGCAGTCTAGAGTACGGTCGACGGCACTTCAAGCTTTATATGTATAAAAGTATATTTATATATTTTTTTATGTGGTGCCTTCCTTGCGAGCATTCGAGGCAACACTCAATCCTGTGATCTCAACGGTAGATCAGGGCTAGAAGTTTTGTCTGTACATACAAGGGATTTTTAGAAACTATAGAAGCCGTAAAGATCTTTTTTAGAATTAATGTAACTAGCGGAGTCCCTGGCACAGGCATATACCTCTAGATGCTTAAAAGGGGACTCCATCAACTAGTTTTATATAACAACAAAATAATTTAAGGAAATAAAGCTTATTTTCTGTCTGTCTGATTGTATATTTGTACGCGCATCACGCAAAAACTACTGAATGGATTTTAGGTCTAAATTAAAATTTAGCGTTTGTTTCATCTTGATACGCTGTTTAGAACCCGAAATAATGACAATAATTACGCGCGGAAGACGTCGCGAGCATAAGCTTGTAATCTATATAGTTTTAATACAAAGTTAGGTATAATTAAAGTAATAAAATTTACCAAAAAAAAAAATGTTAAAAATGACTAACCTGTTAATATTATTCATAGCTACAGGTCCAGAATTATCCCTGTCGTTCCTTTCTCTCGACCCACCGGCGAACCTTTCAAAGTTCTCTCTTTCTTTGTAATGTCTTTCTGGTCGTGGCGAAGACGACCTTCTGCCCTGCATTTGCTGTGGCATGTTGTTCTGCTGGACAGTCTGCAGAAGATTGTGGTTCCCTTGAGGTTGCTGTTGTTGCTGCTGCTGTTGCTGCAACGCCTGTAGCAACTCCTGGGCATTAGTTGCCCCGTTCGACAGGAAATTAGGCAACCCAGGGTTTAGTAACGCGTTCGACAACGTTGGATTCAACATGTTTGGACGAATGTTGGCCGACTGTTGCGGGTTCGAGTTGAGGAGTTGGTGCGGTTGGGCCATCGCTTGTAAGTTGGCCAGCGACGTCGAAACCACTTGGCCATTATTGAGGGCCAGATTCACCATTTGGTCGTTCGAGTTCACGTGGTTTACTGGTATCGTTAATATTGTCTGTGTTGCTATTCCTGTGTAAAGAAAAATATTTAAGTGAAAACTGGTATAATAAATAAGTTTGTACAAGACTAGGCAAAGTTATTTAGAGTCCTTTATAATTTTTTAAATTATGTAACATATAGATGAACATCCAAGACTCAGGCCAATCACAAAAATACCATTTTCCATTATGATCTGACCGGTATTCGAACCCGCGACCTCTGTTGAGAGGCAAGGACTTTATCACAGCACTACTGAGGCCGTTAAACTGGCCTTGGTGTATTACAAAAGATATGATCAGATCTTAAGGCTTACCCTGGGAAGTAGGTATTAGTAGCTGTGCTCCCTGGATGCCCTGCACCAGCTGACCTGACGCGAGGATGAACTGCGGCATGGGGGACGGCATCGCGGGCGGCAGCATGTTATTGTTGCCTACAGGATTCGGCGACCCCATACCTGGACGATGAATACATATATATGTACAGATTGAACCACATCAAACAAACCATAACATATGATCACGTCTTTTTCCCATAGGGATAGGCAGAGACTACATTCTTCCACTTATTGCGGTCCCGACATAATTTCTTCGCTTCCTTTACATTCATCAATCTTTTCATACACGCTTGTCGGTTAAGGGTATTTCAGACCTGCCCTTTTCTAAGAATATCTTTTATTTGGTCAAGATAAGTTCTTCTAGGCCTACCCTTTCCAACGTTTCTATCCACCAACGTGAACATCAACTCAAAAAAAATTGTCAGTGATTAAAAAAAAACTTCAGAATTTTAATTGTATTGTCACAGCTTCAGAGTGTAGTCGTTATTTTTCCATTTCTAATACCTAAAGCCTAATTTTGAATCAATTTAATTTTGAATCTGTCTGTTTTGGGTAATTTTGGGTTCATTCGACTTTGCTGGAATTTTCACTTTAGACAAACACACCATAGTTAATAAATCGTAATAAAAAAAACGCTTTGTCTCGTTAAATATAGAAAAAAGATATTTAAATAAATTCACTTTTAATAAAATATAGGTATAGGAAAACTTTTCTAGTTTTTCCAACTGTCAATTTTTATTAACTGTTCTTTATTAACTGTTACATTATTTCTTTCAAATTACATTAAAATATAAAATATTTAAATTGTATTATAGCTGTAATACACCCCAGTCCAAAATCATCATAGGGTAATTAAAATTTGTGATAAATTCTTGATTATTTGCTTATAACGTTAAAATAAATGATTACTTTGACCCATCAGTCACGGCGCCAGACGTTAGTTGCTTAACCATTGACGAAACAATAGCGCAATACGCTCATACGAACAACTTTCTACAATCGTAATTAAACAATAAATTTATATTGTAATTCCTACACATCGCCTTCTCGAATCATAAAGATGGAAAATTACACAAAATCCACGATCAACCAAGCAAAACTAATTTCCCGCGAACAAAACGGCCCCAACAAAAATCTAAATCATTATCCGCAGACGGTTAAACTCGGCATTAACATAACGTATATTAAACCATGACATTTCACATTTTGTAACAAATGCTCTTTTCCTACAGCGCATCAATTAAGAGCCGAAAAAAATGGATAATTAGCTCTATTAAGACAATAAAACTCTTAATGATACCGCAACAGTCGTAATATCCGTGCGTTCGTGAAAAAATATGTAATTATACTCATTATTTAAATAGGTTTTTTCGTCCATTACAGCGCTGCTTTAATGGGAGGGCTCTTGGCCGCTATCTCGAATTCATTAAATCGATTGGTCTCGGTAATCACCTAATTACCGATCACGTGATTCAAACTTTAAAGAGTTTAATGCGGAAACCGTGTCCGCCTCCTAATTAGCGGCTTCTAGCCCAAACGCCGATCTGGTATTCAATTGTGCTAAAAATATGAATGTGGACGCCAAATGCAATTTCGATTTATATTTTCTGTAATAGGTCCCGAACATTGATGGCTTTTATAGTTAGGATTTGCATCCGCTAAAATGGTTTTCCTGTCGATGATTTTAAATTTAAATCTGGATATTTTAATACTTGGAAATCGTCGATAATGAATACTAATGACTGAAAATTCCATTTTAAAAGTCTGTCCGCCAACGAGAGAAAATTAGGAAGGATATAAGTAGCATGTCTACGATATATAATTTTTTTAGGTTAAAGTATGTAATGAATAAAAGTAGTAATAGAGTGATTTCAACATTCACATATACTGTAAACAAGAAATTAAATTAAAAATTTAAACACCCTCGATACAACACTACAAAGCACACTTTTAACACCCCTCTTTTTGCGTCTGGAGCTAAAACATACCTAAAAACACTCGGTTAGAACTACTTATCCAAATCGGTTCTCCCATTTGGAAGTTATGATGCTACAAATACAATGACACCCACACTCACACGAAAAAATTATAACACTCCTTTTTTTTGTCGGGAGTTTAAAATATAAATAAGAAATAGCTAATTAAAGTTTTTTACGCCGATATTTAGTGACAGTCATTCTGATGTTGAACGTTACTTAGAAATCAAATTTGTACGCCAATATAAAAGAATGTACATGCCTTCTTTATGAGACCCCTACGTTTATTTTGGCGTAGATGGTCAATCATTAGCTTAAGTTAGAGAAATACGGAAAAGTATGAGAAAAGCTATTGTTTCACATTTCATTTCAGAAGTGGGATATCAGTGGTTGAATTTTTTTTCACCTGATGCTCACACTTCTCACCTGGTGCACTGACGCTAAGGTTCAAAGGCGAGTTGATGACAGGGTTGGAGGGCATAGACGTCAAGCCCTGGAGATTGGCTGCTAGCTGCGACATTTGTTGCGACATCTGTTGCTGCAACTGTTGCGACATCGGCGGCATGTTTTGTTGCATGTTCGCGAGATTCTGCAGATTTTGGAACATCGACGCCACTGTGGATGAACGATTAAGGTTATTTTTTAATTTTTATTCCTTAAAATTATATAAAACGTACAATGTGCTAGCTGCTTTTCTTCTCACGCAGATTGTAAAAGTCAATTAAGGAAAAGGCACGGTTCGCTTGGAACCGGAATTCTTATAGACGATGGGCTAGCCACCTGTCACAAGTTCTGAATCTCCATTCCACCGTTAAGCCCACCATTTTGCTAAGCGAGATCTTGGAGTGTCGCGACTCTTAACTCTGTCTACCCCGTAAAAGAAAAAGATGTGACACTGTTTCTGTATTCTATAGGTAGTAGAACTAAGTATGACGTCTTAAAAGAAAGTTTAATATATTTTTTCCACATAAAAATCATACTAACCCGTTCCTTCGTTTTGACGTGAAAGACAGACATACACACTTTCCTATTTAAAATAACTATTTTGAAAAACGACTCAAACTTTAACCTAGTAAAAGTATAGAAAGCATTTAGTACGAACTCACTGGAGCCATTCAGGTGCTGTTGCGGGGAGCGGCGCGGGGAGGGGGTGCGGGGCTCGGCTAGCTGCGCGCGCGCGCCCCCTTCCGGCGAGCTCGCGCCACTCTCCCGGTCTGACTCCGCCTGCTGACAACACACGTCTGAATCAGGAATGCTGAAAATGATATTAGGACGTCTATTAACTAGACTTATTTTTACCCCATGACGCAAATAGACGGGTGTTATAAGTTTGACGTGTGTGTTATTCTGTCTGAGGTATCATAGCTACCAAACGGGTGAACGGGTGAACGGGTGTGGATATTTTTTGTTAGAAAGGTGACTTATCGAGAGTGTTCTTGGCTATGTTTTTACCACCGACACCAAAAGAGGGGTAATTTTGAGGTGTGATTTGATTGTCGGGGGTTATTTTTAAATCTTTAATTAATTTACTTGTGGCTTTAATAGGAACGATGGCTTGGTTACAGATAAATATTCAAAGGATATTAAGAAATATATGTATATCAATAAAAAAAGCAATTTTCTTGTTCAGTTGTTCATTTGAATTCAGTTTTGTTACCATTTAATTAAATAACATCAATTTGTTGATAAACAACAATGGCTTCAACATCACATACATATAATCACGCCTTTTTCCCATAGGGGTAGGCAGAGACTACATTCTTCCACTCTTACTATGGTCCTGAAATATTTCCTTCGCTACCTCCACATTCATTAATCTTTTCATTCCTCCTTTCCTGACCTTTCCTTTTCTAAGACCGTCTTATATTTGGCCCAGATAAGGTCTTCTAGGCTTTCCCCATCAAACGTTTCCAACATCACTATAACTAAAATCAGCCTTACTGTTGCCTTTTTAAGTTCTTTTTTTTATGGCAGAGGGAGGCAAACGAGCAGGCGGGTCACGTGATGTTAAGTAATCACCGCCGCCCATAGACACCTGCAACACTCGGGGAGTCACAGGAGCGCTGCCGGCCTT